>JANJGN010001302.1:0-160470 GCA_026770705.1 Isurus oxyrinchus
ACTCCGGGGGGGATTAACTAACTACCGACACACTCCGGGGGGGATTAACTAACTACCGACACACTCTGGGGGGGGGGGGGAATTAACTAACTACCGACACACTCCAGAGGGAAGATTAACTAACTACCGACACACTCCAGAGGGATGATTAACTAACTACCGACACACTCCGGGGGGGATTAACTAACTACCGACACACTCCAGAGGGATGATTAACTAACTACCGACACACTCCAGACGGAGGATTAACTAACTACCGACACACTCCAGAGGGAGGATTAACTAACTACCGACACACTCCAGAGGGATGATTAACTAACTTCCGACACACTCCCGGAGGGATTAACTAACTACCGACACACTCCAGAGGGATGATTAACTAACTACCGACACACTCCGGGGGGGATTAACTTACTACCGACACACTCCAGAGGGAGGATTAACTAACTACCGACACACTGCAGAGGGATGATTTACTAACTACCGACACACTCCGGGGGGGATTAACTAACTACCGACACACTCCAGAGGGAGGATTAACTAACTACCGACACACTCCAGAGGGAGGATTAACTAACTCCTGACACACTCCAGGGAGGGGGGGGATTAACTAACTACCGACACACCCGGGGGGGGGGGGGGGGGCGGAATTAACTAACTACTGGCACACTCCAGAGGGAGGATTAACTAACTTCCGACACACTCCAGAGGGAGGACTAACTAACTACCGACACACTCCGGGGTGAGGGATTAACTAACTACCGACACACTCCAGGGGGGACTAACTAACTACCGACACACTCGGGGGATTAACTAACTACTGACACACTCCGGGGGGGGGGATTAGCTAACTACCGACACACTCCGGGGGGATTAACTAACTACCGACACACTCCGGGGTGGGGGATTAACTAACTACCGACACACTTCGAGGGGGTTAACCAACTACCGACACACTCCGGGATGGGGGATTAACTAACTACCAACACACTCCGGGGGGGATTAACTAACTACCGACACACTCCGGGGGGGGATTAACTAACTACTGACACACTCTGGGGGGGATTAACTAACTACCGACACACTCCGGGGTGGGGGATTAACTAACTACCGACACACTTCGAGGGGTTAACTAAATACCGACACACTCCGGGGTGAGGGATTAACTAACTACCGACACACTCCAGGGGGGCCTAACTAACTACCGACACACTCCGGGGGATTAACCAACTACTGACACACTCCGGAGGGGATTAACTAACTACCGACATACTCCGGGGGGATTAACTAACTACCGACACACTCTGGGGTGGGGGATTAACTAACTACCGACACACTTCGAGGGGGTTAACTAACTACCGACACACTCCGGGGTGGGGGATTAACTAACTACCAACACACTCCGGTGGGGATTAACTAACTACCGACACACTCCGGGGTGGGGGATTAACTAACTACTGACACACTCCGGGGTGGGGGATTAACTAACTACCGACACACTCCGGGGTGGGGGATTAACTAACTACCGACACACTCCGGGGGATTAACTAACTACCGACACACTTCGAGGGGGATTAACTAACTACCGACACACTTTGAGGGGGATTAACTAACTACCGACACACTCCGTGGCGGGGTGATTAACTAACTACTGACACACTCTGGGGGGGATTAACTAACTACCGACACACTCCGGGGTGGGGGATTAACTAACTACCGACACACTTCGAGGGGTTAACTAACTACCGACACACTCCGGGGTGAGGGATTAACTAACTACCGACACACTCCAGGGGGGACTAACTAACTACCGACACACTCCGGGAGATTAACTAACTACTGAAACACTCCGGGGGGGATTAACTAACTACCGACACACTCCGGGGGGATTAACTAACTACCGACACACTCCGGGGTGGGGGATTAACTAACTACCGGACACACTTCGAGGGGGTTAACTAACTACCGACACACTCCGGGGTGGGGGATTAACTAACTACCAACACACTCCGGGGGGGATTAACTAACTACCGACACACTCCGGGGGTGGGGGATTAACTAACTACTGACACACTCCGGGGTGGGGGATTAACTAACTACCGACACACTCCGGGGGGATTAACTAACTACCGACACACTTCGAGGGGGATTAACTAACTACCGACACACTTTGAGGGGGATTAACTAACTACCGACACACTCCGGGGGGGGGGGGGATTAAATAACTACTGACACACTCGAGGGGGATTAACTAACTACCGACACACTCCGGTGGGGGGGATTAACTAACTACCGACACACTCCGGGGGGGATTAACTAACTACCAACACTCTCCGGGGGGATTAACTAACTACCGACACACTTCAGAGGGGGATTAACTAACTACCGACACACTCCAGAGGGGAATTAACTAACTACCAACACACTCCGGGTGGGGGGGGGGCGATTAACTAACTACCGACACACATCGAGGGTGATTAACTAACTACCGACACACTCCAGAGGGGGATTAACTAACTACCAACACACTCCGGGGGGGATTAACTAACTACCGACACACTCCTGGGTGGGGGATTAACTAACTACCGACACATTTCTAGGTGGATTAACTAACTACTGACATACTCGGGGGGGGTGGTGGGGGGGATTAAATAACTACCGATGCACTTCGAGGGTGATTAACTAACTACTGACACACTCCGGGGGGGGATTAAATAACTACCGATACACTTCGAGGGGGATTAACTAACTACTGACACACTTCGAGGGGGGATTAACTAACTACCGACATACTTCGAGGGGGACTAAATAACTACCGACACACTCTGGGGGGGATTAACTAACTACCGACACACTCCGGGGGTGATTAACTAACTACCGACACACTCCGGGGGGGTGATTAACTAACTACCGACACACTCTGGGGGGGGATATTAACTAACTACCGACACACTCCAGAGGGTGATTAACTAACTACCAACACACTCCGGGGGGATTAACTAACTACCGACACACTCCAGAGGGGGATTAACTAACTACCAATAAACTCCGTGGGGGGGGGGGGTGTTTTAACTAACTACTGACACCCTCCGGGGGGGGGGGGATTAACTAACTACCGACACACTCTGGGGGAGGGGGGATTAACTTACTACCGACACACTCCGGGGGGGGGGGGGGGGGGGGTGGGATTAACTATCTACCAACACACTCCGGGGGGCATTATCTAACTACCGACACACTCCAGAGGGATGATTAACTAACTACCGACACACTCCGGGGGGAGGATTAACTAACTACCGACACACTCCAGAGGGATGATTAACTAACTACCGACACACTCCGGGGGGGATTAACTAACTACCGACACACTCCAGAGGGATGATTAACTAACTACCGACACACTCCGGGGGGGATTAACTAACTACCGACACACTCCAGAGGGAGGATTAACTAACTACCGACACACTCCAGAGGGAAGATTAACTAACTACCGACACACTCCGGGGGGAGGAATTAACTAACTACCGACACACTCCAGAGGGATGATTAACTAACTACCGACACACTCCGGGGGGGATTAACTAACTACCGACACACTCCAGAGGGATGATTAACTAACTACCGACACACTCCGGGGGGGATTAACTAACTACCGACACACTCCAGACGGAGGATTAACTAACTACCGACACACTCCAGAGGGAGGATTAACTAACTACCGACACACTCCAGAGGGATGATTAACTAACTACCGACACACTCCGGGGGGGATTAACTAACTACTGACACACTCCGGGGGGGATTAACTAACTACCGACACACTCTGGGGGGGGGGGGGAATTAACTAACTACCGACACACTCCAGAGGGAAGATTAACTAACTACCGACACACTCCAGAGGGATGATTAACTAACTACCGACACACTCCGGGGGGGATTAACTAACTACCGACACACTCCAGAGGGATGATTAACTAAACTACCGACACACTCCGGGGGGGATTAACTAACTACCGACACACTCCAGAGGGAGGATTAACTAACTACCGACACACTCCAGAGCGATGATTAACTAACTACCGACACACTCCCGGAGGGATTAACTAACTACCGACACACTCCAGAGGGATGATTAACTAACTACCGACACACTCCGGGGGGGATTAACTTACTACCGACACACTCCAGAGGGAGGATTAACTAACTACCGACACACTCCAGAGGGATGATTTACTAACTACCGACACACTCCGGGGGGATTAACTAACTACCGACACACTCCAGAGGGAGGATTAACTAACTACCGACACACTCCAGAGGGAGGATTAACTAACTCCCGACACACTCCAGGGAGGGGGGGATTAACTAACTACCGACACACCCCGGGGGGGGGGGGGGCGGAATTAACTAACTACTGGCACACTCCAGAGGGAGGATTAACTAACTACCGACACACTCCAGAGGGAGGACTAACTAACTACCGACACACTCCGGGGTGAGGGATTAACTAACTACCGACACACTCCAGGGGGGACTAACTAACTACCGACACACTCCAGGGGATTAACTAACTACTGACACACTCCGGGGGGGGGATTAGCTAACTACCGACACACTCCGGGGGGATTAACTAACTACCGACACACTCCGGGGTGGGGGATTAACTAACTACCGACACACTTCGAGGGGGTTAACTAACTACCGACACACTCCGGGATGGGGGATTAACTAACTACCAACACACTCCGGGGGGGATTAACTAACTACCGACACACTCCGGGGGGGATTAACTAACTACTGACACACTCTGGGGGGGATTAACTAACTACCGACACACTCCGGGGTGGGGGATTAACTAACTACCGACACACTTCGAGGGGTTAACTAAATACCGACACACTCCGGGGTGAGGGATTAACTAACTACCGACACACTCCAGGGGGGCCTAACTAACTACCGACACACTCCGGGGGATTAACTAACTACTGACACACTCCGGAGGGGATTAACTAACTACCGACATACTCCGGGGGGATTAACTAACTACCGACACACTCTGGGGTGGGGGATTAACTAACTACCGACACACTTCGAGGGGGTTAACTAACTACCGACACACTCCGGGGTGGGGGATTAACTAACTACCAACACACTCCGGGGGGGGATTAACTAACTACCGACACACTCCGGGGTGGGGGATTAACTAACTACCGACACACTCCGGGGTGGGGGATTAACTAACTACTGACACACTCCGGGGTGGGGGATTAACTAACTACCGACACACTCCGGGGGGGATTAACTAACTACCGACACACTTCGAGGGGGATTAACTAACTACCGACACACTTTGAGGGGGATTAACTAACTACCGACACACTCCGGGGGGGGGGGGGGATTAAATAACTACTGACACACTTCGAGGGGGATTAACTAACTACCGACACACTCCGGTGGGGGGGATTAACTAACTACCGACACACTCCGGGGGGATTAACTAACTACCAACACTCTCCGGGGGGATTAACTAACTACCGACACACTACAGAGGGGGATTAACTAACTACCGACACACTCCAGAGGGGAATTAACTAACTACCACCACACTCCGGGGAGGGATTAACTAACTACCGACACAGTCCGGGGGGGGTGGGGATTAACTAACTACCAACACACTCCGGGGGGGGGATTAACTAACTACCAACACACTCCGGGGGGGATTAACTAACTACTGACACACTCTGGGGGGGATTAACTAACTACCGACACACTCCGGGGTGGGGGATTAACTAACTACCGACACACTTCGAGAGGGTTAACTAACTACCGACACACTCCGGGGTGAGGGATTAACTAACTACCGACACTCTCCGGGGGGGATTAACTAACTACCGACACTCCGGGGGATTAACTAACTACTGACACACTCCGGGGGGGATTAACTAACTACCGACAAACTCCGGGGGGATTAACTAACTACCGACACACTCCGGGGTGGGGGATTAACTAACTACCGACATACTTCGAGGGGGTTAACTAACTACCGACACACTCCGGGGTGGGGGATTAACTAACTACCAACACACTCCGGGGGGGATTAACTAACTACCGACACACGCCGGGGTGGGGGATTAACTAACTACCGACACACTTCGAGGGGTTAACTAACTACCGACACACTCCGGGGTGAGGGATTAACTAACTACCGACACACTCCAGGGGGGGACTAACTAACTACCGACACACTCCGGGGGATTAACTAACTACTGACACACTCCGGGGGGGATTAACTAACTACCGACACACTCCGGGGGGATTAACTAACTACCGACACACTCCGGGGTGGGGGATTAACTAACTACCGACACACTTCGAGGGGGTTAACTAACTACCGACACACTCCGGGGTGGGGGATTAACTAACTACCGACACACTTCGAGGGGGTTAACTAACTACCGACACACTCCGGGGTGGGGGATTAACTAACTACCAACACACTCCGGGGGGGATTAACTAACTACCGACACACTCCGGGGGGGATTAACTAACTACCGACACACTCTGGGGGGGATTAACTAACTACCAACACTCTCCGGGGGATTAACTAACTACCGACACACTACAGAGGGGGATTAACTAACTACCGACACACTCCAGAGGGGAATTAACTAACTACCAACACACTCCGGGGGGGGGCGATTAACTAACTACCGACACACTTCGAGGGGGTTAACTAACTACCGACACACTCCAGAGGGGAATTAACTAACTACCAACACACTCCGGGGTGGGGGATTAACTAACTACCGACACACTTCGAGGGGGTTAACTAACTACCGACACACTCCGGGGTGGGGGATTAACTAACTACCAACACACTCCGGGGGGGATTAACTAACTACCGACACACTCCGGGGTGGGGGATTAACTAACTACTGACACACTCCGGGGTGGGGGATTAACTAACTACCGACACACTCCGGGGGGGATTAACTAACTACCGACACACTTTGAGGGGGATTAACTAACTACCGACACACTTTGAGGGGGATTAACTAACTACCGACACACTCCGGGGGGGGGGGGGGGATTAAATAACTACTGACACACTTCGAGGGGGATTAACTAACTACCGACACACTCCGGTGGGGGGGATTAACTAACTACCGACACACTCCGGGGGGGATTAACTAACTACCAACACTCTCCGGGGGGATTAACTAACTACCGACACACTACAGAGGGGGATTAACTAACTACCGACACACTCCAGAGGGGAATTAACTAACTACCAACACACTCCGGGGAGGGATTAACTAACTACCGACACACTCCGGGGGGGGTGGGGATTAACTAACTACCAACACACTCCGGGGGGGGGGATTAACTAACTACCAACACACTCCGGGGGGGATTAACTAACTACTGACACACTCTGGGGGGGATTAACTAACTACCGACACACTCCGGGGTGGGGGATTAACTAACTACCGACACACTTCGAGGGGGTTAACTAACTACCGACACACTCCGGGGTGAGGGATTAACTAACTACCGACACACTCCAGGGGGGATTAACTAACTACCGACACTCCGGGGGATTAACTAACTACTGACACACTCCGGGGGGGATTAACTAACTACCGACAAACTCCGGGGGGATTAACTAACTACCGACACACTCCGGGGTGGGGGATTAACTAACTACCGACACACTTCGAGGGGGTTAACTAACTACCGACACACTCCGGGGTGGGGGATTAACTAACTACCAACACACTCCGGGGGGGATTAACTAACTACCGACACACGCCGGGGTGGGGGATTAACTAACTACCGACACACTTCGAGGGGTTAACTAACTACCGACACACTCCGGGGTGAGGGATTAACTAACTACCGACACACTCCAGGGGGGACTAACTAACTACCGACACACTCCGGGGGATTAACTAACTACTGACACACTCCGGGGGGGATTAACTAACTACCGACACACTCCGGGGGGATTAACTAACTACCGACACACTCCGGGGTGGGGGATTAACTAACTACCGACACACTTCGAGGGGGTTAACTAACTACCGACACACTCCGGGGTGGGGGATTAACTAACTACCGACACACTTCGAGGGGGTTAACTAACTACCGACACACTCCGGGGTGGGGGATTAACTAACTACCAACACACTCCGGGGGGGATTAACTAACTACCGACACACTCCGGGGGGGATTAACTAACTACCGACACACTCTGGGGGGGATTAACTAACTACCAACACTCTCCGGGGGGATTAACTAACTACCGACACACTACAGAGGGGGATTAACTAACTACCGACACACTCCAGAGGGGAATTAACTAACTACCAACACACTCCGGGGGGGGGGGCGATTAACTAACTACCGACACACATCGAGGGTGATTAACTAACTACCGACACACTCCAGAGGGGGATTAACTAACTACCAACACACTCCGGGGGGGATTAACTAACTACCGACACACTCCTGGGTGGGGGATTAACTAACTACCGACACACTCCAGGGGGGATTAACTAATTACCGACACACTCCGACACATTTCGAGGGGGATTAACTAACTACTGACATACTCGGGGGGGGGGGGGGATTAAATAACTACCGATACACTTCGAGAGGGATTAACTAACTACTGACACACTCCGGGGGGGGGGGGGGGGGGATTAAATAACTACCGATACACTTCGAGGGGGATTAACTAACTACTGACACACTTCAAGGGGGATTAACTAACTACCGACATACTTCGAGGGGGACTAACTAACTACCGACACACTCCGGGGGGGAATTAACTAACTACCGACACACTCCGGGGGGGATTAACTAACTACCGACACACTCTGGGGGGGGATTAACTAACTACCGACACACTTCGAGGGGTATTAACTAACTACCGACACACTCCAGAGGGTGATTAACTAACTACCAACACACTCCGGGGGGATTAACTAACTACCGACACACTCCAGAGGGGGATTAACTAACTACCAACAAACTCCGTGGGGGGGGGGTGTTTAACTAACTACTGACACTCTTCGAGGGAGATTAACTAACTACCAACACACACCGGGGGGGATTAACTAACTACTGACACCCTCTGGAGGGGGGGGATTAACTAACTACCGACACACTCTGGGGGAGGGGGGATTAACTAACTACCGACACACTCCGGGGGGGATTAACTAACTACCGACACATTCCGGGGTGGGGGATTAACTAACTACCGACACACTTCGAGGGGTTAACTAACTACTGACACACTCCGGGGTGGGGGATTAACTAACTACCGACACACTCCAGGGGGGACTAACTAACTACCGACACACTCCGGGGGATTAACTAACTACTGACACACTCCGGGGGGGATTAACTAACTACCGACACACTCCGGGGGGATTAACTAACTACCGACACACTCCGGGGTGGGGGATTAACTAACTACCGACACCATTCGAGGGGGTTAACTAACTACCGACACACTCCGGGGTGGGGGATTAACTAACTACCAACACACTCCGGGGGGGATTAACTAATTACCGACACACTCCGGGGGGATTAACTAACTACTGACACACTCTGGGGGGGATTAACTAACTACCGACACACTCCGGGGTGGGGGATTAACTAACTACCGACACACTTCGAGGGGTTAACTAACTACCGACACACTCCGGGGTGAGGGATTAACTAACTACCGACACACTCCAGGGGGGACTAACTAACTACTGACACACTCCGGGGGATTAACTAACTACTGACACACTCCGGGGGGGATTAACTAACTACCGACACACTCCGGGGGGATTAACTAACTACCGACACACTCCGGGGTGGGGGATTAACTAACTACCGACACACTTCGAGGGGGTTAACTAACTACCGACACACTCCGGGGTGGGGGATTAACTAACTACCAACACACTCCGGGGGGGATTAACTAACTACCGACACACTCCGGGGTGGGGGATTAACTAACTACTGACACACTCCGGGGTGGAGGATTAACTAACTACCGACACACTCCGGGGGGGATTAACTAACTACCGACACACTTCGAGGGGGATTAACTAACTACCGACACACTTTGAGGGGGATTAACTAACTACCGACACACTCCGGGGGGGGGGGATTAAATAACTACTGACACACTTCGAGGGGGATTAACTAACTACCGACACACTCCGGTGGGGGGGATTAACTAACTACCGACACACTCCGGGGGGGATTAACTAACTACCAACACTCTCCGGGGGGATTAACTAACTACCGACACACTACAGAGGGGGATTAACTAACTACCGACACACTCCAGAGGGGAATTAACTAACTACCAACACACTCCGGGTGGGGGGGGCGATTAACTAACTACCGACACACATCGAGGGTGATTAACTAACTACCGACACACTCCAGAGGGGGATTAACTAACTACCAACACACTCCGGGGGGGATTAACTAACTACCGACACACTCCTGGGTGGGGGATTAACTAACTACCGACACATTTCGAGGTGGATTAACTAACTACTGACATACTCGGGGGGGGGGGGTGGGGGGGATTAAATAACTACCGATACACTTCGAGGGTGATTAACTAACTACTGACACACTCCGGGGGGGGGGGGATTAAATAACTACCGATACACTTCGAGGGGGATTAACTAACTACTGACACACTTCGAGGGGGATTAACTAACTACCGACATACTTCGAGGGGGACTAACTAACTACCGACACACTCTGGGGGGATTAACTAACTACCGACACACTCCGGGGGTGATTAACTAACTACCGACACACTCCGGGGGGGATTAACTAACTACCGACACACTCTGGGGGGGGATTAACTAACTACCGACACACTCCAGAGGGTGATTAACTAACTACCAACACACTCCGGGGGGATTAACTAACTACCGACACACTCCAGAGGGGGATTAACTAACTACCAATAAACTCCGTGGGGGGGGGGGTGTTTAACTAACTACTGACACTCTTCGAGGGGGATTAACTAACTACCAACACACTCTGGGGGGGATTAACTAACTACTGACACCCTCCGGGGGGGGGGGGGATTAACTAACTACCGACACACTCTGGGGGAGGGGGGATTAACTTACTACCGACACACTCCGGGGGGGGGGGGGGGGGTGGGATTAACTATCTACCAACACACTCCGGGGGGCATTATCTAACTACCGACACACTCCAGAGGGATGATTAACTAACTACCGACACACTCCAGAGGGATGATTAACTAACTACCGACACACTCCGGGGGGGATTAACTAACTACCGACACACTCCAGTGGGATGATTAACTAACTACCGACACACTCCGGGGGGATTAACTAACTACCGACACACTCCAGAGGGAGGATTAACTAACTACCGACACACTCCAGAGGGATGATTTACTAACTACCGACACACTCCGGGGGGGATTAACTAACTACCGACACACTCCAGAGGGAGGATTAACTAACTACCGACACACTCCAGAGGGAGGATTAACTAACTCCTGACACACTCCAGGGAGGGGGGGATTAACTAACTACCGACACACCCCGGGGGGGGGGCGGAATTAACTAACTACTGGCACACTCCAGAGGGAGGATTAACTAACTACCGACACACTCTGGAGGGAGGACTAACTAACTACCGACACACTCCGGGGTGAGGGATTAACTAACTACCGACACACTCCAGGGGGGACTAACTAACTACCGACACACTCCAGGGGATTAACTAACTACTGACACACTCCGGGGGGGGATTAGCTAACTACCGACACACTCCGGGGGGATTAACTAACTACCGACACACTCCGGGGTGGGGGATTAACTAACTACCGACACACTTCGAGGGGGTTAACCAACTACCGACACACTCCGGGATGGGGGATTAACTAACTACCAACACACTCCGGGGGGGATTAACTAACTACCGACACACTCCGGGGGGGATTAACTAACTACTGACACACTCTGGGGGGGATTAACTAACTACCGACACACTCCGGGGTGGGGGATTAACTAACTACCGACACACTTCGAGGGGTTAACTAAATACCGACACACTCCGGGGTGAGGGATTAACTAACTACCGACACACTCCAGGGGGGCCTAACTAACTACCGACACACTCCGGGGGATTAACTAACTACTGACACACTCCGGAGGGGATTAACTAACTACCGACATACTCCGGGGGGATTAACTAACTACCGACACACTCTGGGGTGGGGGATTAACTAACTACCGACACACTTCGAGGGGGTTAACTAACTACCGACACACTCCGGGGTGGGGGATTAACTAACTACCAACACACTCCGGGGGGGATTAACTAACTACCGACACACTCCGGGGTGGGGGATTAACTAACTACTGACACACTCCGGGGTGGGGGATTAACTAACTACCGACACACTCCGGGGTGGGGGATTAACTAACTACCGACACACTCCGGGGGGATTAACTAACTACCGACACACTTCGAGGGGGATTAACTAACTACCGACACACTCTGGGGGAGGGGGGATTAACTTACTACCGACACACTCCGGGGGGGGGGGGGGGGGGTGGGATTAACTATCTACCAACACACTCCGGGGGGCATTATCTAACTACCGACACACTCCAGAGGGATGATTAACTAACTACCGACACACTCCAGAGGGATGATTAACTAACTACCGACACACTCCGGGGGGGATTAACTAACTACCGACACACTCCAGTGGGATGATTAACTAACTACCGACACACTCCGGGGGGATTAACTAACTACCGACACACTCCAGAGGGAGGATTAACTAACTACCGACACACTCCAGAGGGATGATTTACTAACTACCGACACACTCCGGGGGGGATTAACTAACTACCGACACACTCCAGAGGGAGGATTAACTAACTACCGACACACTCCAGAGGGAGGATTAACTAACTCCTGACACACTCCAGGGAGGGGGGGATTAACTAACTACCGACACACCCCGGGGGGGGGGGCGGAATTAACTAACTACTGGCACACTCCAGAGGGAGGATTAACTAACTACCGACACACTCCGGAGGGAGGACTAACTAACTACCGACACACTCCGGGGTGAGGGATTAACTAACTACCGACACACTCCAGGGGGGACTAACTAACTACCGACACACTCCGCGGGATTAACTAACTACTGACACACTCCGGGGGGGGATTAGCTAACTACCGACACACTCCGGGGGGATTAACTAACTACCGACACACTCCGGGGTGGGGGATTAACTAACTACCGACACACTTCGAGGGGGTTAACCAACTACCGACACACTCCGGGATGGGGGATTAACTAACTACCAACACACTCCGGGGGGGATTAACTAACTACCGACACACTCCGGGGGGGATTAACTAACTACTGACACACTCTGGGGGGGATTAACTAACTACCGACACACTCCGGGGTGGGGGATTAACTAACTACCGACACACTTCGAGGGGTTAACTAAATACCGACACACTCCGGGGTGAGGGATTAACTAACTACCGACACACTCCAGGGGGGCCTAACTAACTACCGACACACTCCGGGGGATTAACTAACTACTGACACACTCCGGAGGGGATTAACTAACTACCGACATACTCCGGGGGGATTAACTAACTACCGACACACTCTGGGGTGGGGGATTAACTAACTACCGACACACTTCGAGGGGGTTAACTAACTACCGACACACTCCGGGGTGGGGGATTAACTAACTACCAACACTCTCCGGGGGGATTAACTAACTACCGACACACTACAGAGGGGGATTAACTAACTACCGACACACTCCAGAGGGGAATTAACTAACTACCAACACACTCCGGGGGGGGGGGGGGCGATTAACTAACTACCGACACACATCGAGGGTGATTAACTAACTACCGACACACTCCAGAGGGGGATTAACTAACTACCAACACACTCCGGGGGGGATTAACTAACTACCGACACACTCCTGGGTGGGGGATTAACTAACTACCGACACACTCCAGGGGGGATTAACTAATTACCGACACACTCTGACACATTTCGAGGGGGATTAACTAACTACTGACATACTCGGGGGGGGGGGGGGGGATTAAATAACTACCGATACACTTCGAGAGGGATTAACTAACTACTGACACACTCCGGGGGGGGGGGGGGGGGGGATTAAATAACTACCGATACACTTCGAGGGGGATTAACTAACTACTGACACACTTCAAGGGGGATTAACTAACTACCGACATACTTCGAGGGGGACTAACTAACTACCGACACACTCCGGGGGGGAATTAACTAACTACCGACACACTCCGGGGGGGATTAACTAACTACCGACACACTCTGGGGGGGGATTAACTAACTACCGACACACTTCGAGGGGTATTAACTAACTACCGACACACTCCAGAGGGTGATTAACTAACTACCAACACACTCCGGGGGGATTAACTAACTACCGACACACTCCAGAGGGGGATTAACTAACTACCAACAAACTCCGTGGGGGGGGGTGTTTAACTAACTACTGACACTCTTCGAGGGAGATTAACTAACTACCAACACACACCGGGGGGGATTAACTAACTACTGACACCCTCTGGAGGGGGGGGGATTAACTAACTACCGACACACTCTGGGGGAGGGGGGATTAACTAACTACCGACACACTCCGGGGGGGATTAACTAACTACCGACACATTCCGGGGTGGGGGATTAACTAACTACCGACACACTTCGAGGGGTTAACTAACTACTGACACACTCCGGGGTGGGGGATTAACTAACTACCGACACACTCCAGGGGGGACTAACTAACTACCGACACACTCCGGGGGATTAACTAACTACTGACACACTCCGGGGGGGATTAACTAACTACCGACACACTCCGGGGGGATTAACTAACTACCGACACACTCCGGGGTGGGGGATTAACTAACTACCGACACCATTCGAGGGGGTTAACTAACTACCGACACACTCCGGGGTGGGGGATTAACTAACTACCAACACACTCCGGGGGGGATTAACTAATTACCGACACACTCCGGGGGGATTAACTAACTACTGACACACTCTGGGGGGGATTAACTAACTACCGACACACTCCGGGGTGGGGGATTAACTAACTACCGACACACTTCGAGGGGTTAACTAACTACCGACACACTCCGGGGTGAGGGATTAACTAACTACCGACACACTCCAGGGGGGACTAACTAACTACTGACACACTCCGGGGGATTAACTAACTACTGACACACTCCGGGGGGGATTAACTAACTACCGACACACTCCGGGGGGATTAACTAACTACCGACACACTCCGGGGTGGGGGATTAACTAACTACCGACACACTTCAAGGGGGTTAACTAACTACCGACACACTCCGGGGTGGGGGATTAACTAACTACCAACACACTCCGGGGGGGATTAACTAACTACCGACACACTCCGGGGTGGGGGATTAACTAACTACCGACACACTCCAGGGGGGATTAACTAACTACCGACACACTTCGAGGGGGATTAACTAACTACCGACACACTTTGAGGGGGATTAACTAACTACCGACACACTCCGGGGGGGGGGGATTAAATAACTACTGACACACTTCGAGGGGGATTAACTAACTACCGACACACTCCGGTGGGGGGGATTAACTAACTACCGACACACTCCGGGGGGGATTAACTAACTACCAACACTCTCCGGGGGGATTAACTAACTACCGACACACTACAGAGGGGGATTAACTAACTACCGACACACTCCAGAGGGGAATTAACTAACTACCAACACACTCCGGGTGGGGGGGGCGATTAACTAACTACCGACACACATCGAGGGTGATTAACTAACTACCGACACACTCCAGAGGGGGATTAACTAACTACCAACACACTCCGGGGGGGATTAACTAACTACCGACACACTCCTGGGTGGGGGATTAACTAACTACCGACACATTTCGAGGTGGATTAACTAACTACTGACATACTCGGGGGGGGGTGGTGGGGGGGATTAAATAACTACCGATACACTTCGAGGGTGATTAACTAACTACTGACACACTCCGGGGGGGGGGGATTAAATAACTACCGATACACTTCGAGGGGGATTAACTAACTACTGACACACTTCGAGGGGGATTAACTAACTACCGACATACTTCGAGGGGGACTAACTAACTACCGACACACTCTGGGGGGATTAACTAACTACCGACACACTCCGGGGGTGATTAACTAACTACCGACACACTCCGGGGGGGATTAACTAACTACCGACACACTCTGGGGGGGGATTAACTAACTACCGACACACTCCAGAGGGTGATTAACTAACTACCAACACACTCCGGGGGGATTAACTAACTACCGACACACTCCAGAGGGGGATTAACTAACTACCAATAAACTCCGTGGGGGGGGGGGTGTTTAACTAACTACTGACACTCTTCGAGGGGGATTAACTAACTACCAACACACTCTGGGGGGGATTAACTAACTACTGACACCCTCCGGGGGGGGGGGATTAACTAACTACCGACACACTCTGGGGGAGGGGGGATTAACTTACTACCGACACACTCCGGGGGGGGGGGGGGGGGGTGGGATTAACTATCTACCAACACACTCCGGGGGGCATTATCTAACTACCGACACACTCCAGAGGGATGATTAACTAACTACCGACACACTCCAGAGGGATGATTAACTAACTACCGACACACTCCGGGGGGGATTAACTAACTACCGACACACTCCAGTGGGATGATTAACTAACTACCGACACACTCCGGGGGGATTAACTAACTACCGACACACTCCAGAGGGAGGATTAACTAACTACCGACACACTCCAGAGGGATGATTTACTAACTACCGACACACTCCGGGGGGGATTAACTAACTACCGACACACTCCAGAGGGAGGATTAACTAACTACCGACACACTCCAGAGGGAGGATTAACTAACTCCTGACACACTCCAGGGAGGGGGGGATTAACTAACTACCGACACACCCCGGGGGGGGGGCCGGAATTAACTAACTACTGGCACACTCCAGAGGGAGGATTAACTAACTACCGACACACTCCGGAGGGAGGACTAACTAACTACCGACACACTCCGGGGTGAGGGATTAACTAACTACCGACACACTCCAGGGGGGACTAACTAACTACCGACACACTCCGGGGGATTAACTAACTACTGACACACTCCGGGGGGGGATTAGCTAACTACCGACACACTCCGGGGGGATTAACTAACTACCGACACACTCCGGGGTGGGGGATTAACTAACTACCGACACACTTCGAGGGGGTTAACCAACTACCGACACACTCCGGGATGGGGGAGTAACTAACTACCAACACACTCCGGGGGGGATTAACTAACTACCGACACACTCCGGGGGGGATTAACTAACTACTGACACACTCTGGGGGGGATTAACTAACTACCGACACACTCCGGGGTGGGGGATTAACTAACTACCGACACACTTCGAGGGGTTAACTAAATACCGACACACTCCGGGGTGAGGGATTAACTAACTACCGACACACTCCAGGGGGGCCTAACTAACTACCGACACACTCCGGGGGATTAACTAACTACTGACACACTCCGGAGGGGATTAACTAACTACCGACATACTCCGGGGGGATTAACTAACTACCGACACACTCTGGGGTGGGGGATTAACTAACTACCGACACACTTCGAGGGGGTTAACTAACTACCGACACACTCCGGGGTGGGGGATTAACTAACTACCAACACACTCCGGGGGGGATTAACTAACTACCGACACACTCCGGGGTGGGGGATTAACTAACTACTGACACACTCCGGGGTGGGGGATTAACTAACTACCGACACACTCCGGGGTGGGGGATTAACTAACTACCGACACACTCCGGGGGGATTAACTAACTACCGACACACTTCGAGGGGGATTAACTAACTACCGACACACTTTGAGGGGGATTAACTAACTACCGACACACTCCGTGGCGGGGTGATTAACTAACTACTGACACACTCTGGGGGGGATTAACTAACTACCGACACACTCCAGAGGGATGATTAACTAACTACCGACACACTCCGGGGGGGATTAACTAACTACCGACACACTCCAGACGGAGGATTAACTAACTACCGACACACTCCAGAGGGAGGATTAACTAACTACCGACACACTCCAGAGGGATGATTAACTAACTACCGACACACTCCGGGGGGGATTAACTAACTACCGACACACTCCGGGGGGGATTAACTAACTACCGACACACTCTGGGGGGGGGGGGGAATTAACTAACTACCGACACACTCCAGAGGGAAGATTAACTAACTACCGACACACTCCAGAGGGATGATTAACTAACTACCGACACACTCCGGGGGGGATTAACTAACTACCGACACACTCCAGAGGGATGATTAACTAACTACCGACACACTCCAGAGGGGGATTAACTAACTACCAACAAACTCCGTGGGGGGGGGTGTTTAACTAACTACTGACACTCTTCGAGGGAGATTAACTAACTACCAACACACACCGGGGGGGATTAACTAACTACTGACACCCTCTGGAGGGGGGGGATTAACTAACTACCGACACACTCTGGGGGAGGGGGGATTAACTAACTACCGACACACTCCGGGGGGGATTAACTAACTACCGACACATTCCGGGGTGGGGGATTAACTAACTACCGACACACTTCGAGGGGTTAACTAACTACTGACACACTCCGGGGTGGGGGATTAACTAACTACCGACACACTCCAGGGGGGACTAACTAACTACCGACACACTCCGGGGGATTAACTAACTACTGACACACTCCGGGGGGGATTAACTAACTACCAACACACTCCGGGGGGATTAACTAACTACCGACACACTCCGGGGTGGGGGATTAACTAACTACCGACACCATTCGAGGGGGTTAACTAACTACCGACACACTCCGGGGTGGGGGATTAACTAACTACCAACACACTCCGGGGGGGATTAACTAATTACCGACACACTCCGGGGGGATTAACTAACTACTGACACACTCTGGGGGGGATTAACTAACTACCGACACACTCCGGGGTGGGGGATTAACTAACTACCGACACACTTCGAGGGGTTAACTAACTACCGACACACTCCGGGGTGAGGGATTAACTAACTACCGACACACTCCAGGGGGGACTAACTAACTACTGACACACTCCGGGGGATTAACTAACTACTGACACACTCCGGGGGGGATTAACTAACTACCGACACACTCCGGGGGGATTAACTAACTACCGACACACTCCGGGGTGGGGGATTAACTAACTACCGACACACTTTGAGGGGGTTAACTAACTACCGACACACTCCGGGGTGGGGGATTAACTAACTACCAACACACTCCGGGGGGGATTAACTAACTACCGACACACTCCGGGGTGGGGGATTAACTAACTACTGACACACTCCGGGGTGGAGGATTAACTAACTACCGACACACTCCGGGGGGGATTAACTAACTACCGACACACTTCGAGGGGGATTAACTAACTACCGACACACTTTGAGGGGGATTAACTAACTACCGACACACTCCGGGGGGGGGGGATTAAATAACTACTGACACACTTCGAGGGGGATTAACTAACTACCGACACACTCCGGTGGGGGGGATTAACTAACTACCGACACACTCCGGGGGGGATTAACTAACTACCAACACTCTCCGGGGGGATTAACTAACTACCGACACACTACAGAGGGGGATTAACTAACTACCGACACACTCCAGAGGGGAATTAACTAACTACCAACACACTCCGGGTGGGGGGGGCGATTAACTAACTACCGACACACATCGAGGGTGATTAACTAACTACCGACACACTCCAGAGGGGGATTAACTAACTACCAACACACTCCGGGGGGGTTTAACTAACTACCGACACACTCCTGGGTGGGGGATTAACTAACTACCGACACATTTCGAGGTGGATTAACTAACTACTGACATACTCGGGGGGGGGGGTGGGGGGGATTAAATAACTACCGATACACTTCGAGGGTGATTAACTAACTACTGACACACTCCGGGGGGGGGGGGATTAAATAACTACCGATACACTTCGAGGGGGATTAACTAACTACTGACACACTTCGAGGGGGATTAACTAACTACCGACATACTTCGAGGGGGACTAACTAACTACCGACACACTCTGGGGGGATTAACTAACTACCGACACACTCCGGGGGTGATTAACTAACTACCGACACACTCCGGGGGGGATTAACTAACTACCGACACACTCTGGGGGGGGATTAACTAACTACCGACACACTCCAGAGGGTGATTAACTAACTACCAACACACTCCGGGGGGATTAACTAACTACCGACACACTCCAGAGGGGGATTAACTAACTACCAATAAACTCCGTGGGGGGGGGGGTGTTTAACTAACTACTGACACTCTTCGAGGGGGATTAACTAACTACCAACACACTCTGGGGGGGATTAACTAACTACTGACACCCTCCGGGGGGGGGGGGGGATTAACTAACTACCGACACACTCTGGGGGAGGGGGGATTAACTTACTACCGACACACTCCGGGGGGGGGGGGGGGGGTGGGATTAACTATCTACCAACACACTCCGGGGGGCATTATCTAACTACCGACACACTCCAGAGGGATGATTAACTAACTACCGACACACTCCAGAGGGATGATTAACTAACTACCGACACACTCCGGGGGGGATTAACTAACTACCGACACACTCCAGTGGGATGATTAACTAACTACCGACACACTCCGGGGGGATTAACTAACTACCGACACACTCCAGAGGGAGGATTAACTAACTACCGACACACTCCAGAGGGATGATTTACTAACTACCGACACACTCCGGGGGGGATTAACTAACTACCGACACACTCCAGAGGGAGGATTAACTAACTACCGACACACTCCAGAGGGAGGATTAACTAACTCCTGACACACTCCAGGGAGGGGGGGATTAACTAACTACCGACACACCCCGGGGGGGGGGGGCGGAATTAACTAACTACTGGCACACTCCAGAGGGAGGATTAACTAACTACCGACACACTCCGGAGGGAGGACTAACTAACTACCGACACACTCCGGGGTGAGGGATTAACTAACTACCGACACACTCCAGGGGGGACTAACTAACTACCGACACACTCCGGGGGATTAACTAACTACTGACACACTCCGGGGGGGGATTAGCTAACTACCGACACACTCCGGGGGGATTAACTAACTACCGACACACTCCGGGGTGGGGGATTAACTAACTACCGACACACTTCGAGGGGGTTAACCAACTACCGACACACTCCGGGATGGGGGATTAACTAACTACCAACACACTCCGGGGGGGATTAACTAACTACCGACACACTCCGGGGGGGATTAACTAACTACTGACACACTCTGGGGGGGATTAACTAACTACCGACACACTCCGGGGTGGGGGATTAACTAACTACCGACACACTTCGAGGGGTTAACTAAATACCGACACACTCCGGGGTGAGGGATTAACTAACTACCGACACACTCCAGGGGGGCCTAACTAACTACCGACACACTCCGGGGGATTAACTAACTACTGACACACTCCGGAGGGGATTAACTAACTACCGACATACTCCGGGGGGATTAACTAACTACCGACACACTCTGGGGTGGGGGATTAACTAACTACCGACACACTTCGAGGGGGTTAACTAACTACCGACACACTCCGGGGTGGGGGATTAACTAACTACCAACACACTCCGGGGGGGATTAACTAACTACCGACACACTCCGGGGTGGGGGATTAACTAACTACTGACACACTCCGGGGTGGGGGATTAACTAACTACCGACACACTCCGGGGTGGGGGATTAACTAACTACCGACACACTCCGGGGGGATTAACTAACTACCGACACACTTCGAGGGGGATTAACTAACTACCGACACACTTTGAGGGGGATTAACTAACTACCGACACACTCCGTGGCGGGGTGATTAACTAACTACTGACACACTCTGGGGGGGATTAACTAACTACCGACACACTCCAGAGGGATGATTAACTAACTACCGACACACTCCAGGGGGGATTAACTAACTACCGACACACTCCAGACGGAGGATTAACTAACTACCGACACACTCCAGAGGGAGGATTAACTAACTACCGACACACTCCAGAGGGATGATTAACTAACTACCGACACACTCCGGGGGGGATTAACTAACTACCGACACACTCCGGGGGGGATTAACTAACTACCGACACACTCTGGGGGGGGGGGGGGAATTAACTAACTACCGACACACTCCAGAGGGAAGATTAACTAACTACCGACACACTCCAGAGGGATGATTAACTAACTACCGACACACTCCGGGGGGGATTAACTAACTACCGACACACTCCAGAGGGATGATTAACTAACTACCGACACACTCCAGACGGAGGATTAACTAACTACCGACACACTCCAGAGGGAGGATTAACTAACTACCGACACACTCCAGAGGGATGATTAACTAACTTCCGACACACTCCCGGAGGGATTAACTAACTACCGACACACTCCAGAGGGATGATTAACTAACTACCGACACACTCCGGGGGGGATTAACTTACTACCGACACACTCCAGAGGGAGGATTAACTAACTACCGACACACTGCAGAGGGATGATTTACTAACTACCGACACACTCCGGGGGGGATTAACTAACTACCGACACACTCCAGAGGGAGGATTAACTAACTACCGACACACTCCAGAGGGAGGATTAACTAACTCCTGACACACTCCAGGGAGGGGGGGATTAACTAACTACCGACACACCCCGGGGGGGGGGGGGGGGCGGAATTAACTAACTACTGGCACACTCCAGAGGGAGGATTAACTAACTTCCGACACACTCCAGAGGGAGGACTAACTAACTACCGACACACTCCGGGGTGAGGGATTAACTAACTACCGACACACTCCAGGGGGGACTAACTAACTACCGACACACTCCGGGGGATTAACTAACTACTGACACACTCCGGGGGGGGGGATTAGCTAACTACCGACACACTCCGGGGGGATTAACTAACTACCGACACACTCCGGGGTGGGGGATTAACTAACTACCGACACACTTCGAGGGGGTTAACCAACTACCGACACACTCCGGGATGGGGGATTAACTAACTACCAACACACTCCGGGGGGGATTAACTAACTACCGACACACTCCGGGGGGGATTAACTAACTACTGACACACTCTGGGGGGGATTAACTAACTACCGACACACTCCGGGGTGGGGGATTAACTAACTACCGACACACTTCGAGGGGTTAACTAAATACCGACACACTCCGGGGTGAGGGATTAACTAACTACCGACACACTCCAGGGGGGCCTAACTAACTACCGACACACTCCGGGGGATTAACCAACTACTGACACACTCCGGAGGGGATTAACTAACTACCGACATACTCCGGGGGGATTAACTAACTACCGACACACTCTGGGGTGGGGGATTAACTAACTACCGACACACTTCGAGGGGGTTAACTAACTACCGACACACTCCGGGGTGGGGGATTAACTAACTACCAACACACTCCGGTGGGGATTAACTAACTACCGACACACTCCGGGGTGGGGGATTAACTAACTACTGACACACTCCGGGGTGGGGGATTAACTAACTACCGACACACTCCGGGGTGGGGGATTAACTAACTACCGACACACTCCGGGGGGATTAACTAACTACCGACACACTTCGAGGGGGATTAACTAACTACCGACACACTTTGAGGGGGATTAACTAACTACCGACACACTCCGTGGCGGGGTGATTAACTAACTACTGACACACTCTGGGGGGGATTAACTAACTACCGACACACTCCGGGGTGGGGGATTAACTAACTACCGACACACTTCGAGGGGTTAACTAACTACCGACACACTCCGGGGTGAGGGATTAACTAACTACCGACACACTCCAGGGGGGACTAACTAACTACCGACACACTCCGGGAGATTAACTAACTACTGAAACACTCCGGGGGGGATTAACTAACTACCGACACACTCCGGGGGGATTAACTAACTACCGACACACTCCGGGGTGGGGGATTAACTAACTACCGACACACTTCGAGGGGGTTAACTAACTACCGACACACTCCGGGGTGGGGGATTAACTAACTACCAACACACTCCGGGGGGGATTAACTAACTACCGACACACTCCGGGGTGGGGGATTAACTAACTACTGACACACTCCGGGGTGGGGGATTAACTAACTACCGACACACTCCGGGGGGGATTAACTAACTACCGACACACTTCGAGGGGGATTAACTAACTACCGACACACTTTGAGGGGGATTAACTAACTACCGACACACTCCGGGGGGGGGGGGGGGATTAAATAACTACTGACACACTTCGAGGGGGATTAACTAACTACCGACACACTCCGGTGGGGGGGATTAACTAACTACCGACACACTCCGGGGGGGATTAACTAACTACCAACACTCTCCGGGGGGATTAACTAACTACCGACACACTTCAGAGGGGGATTAACTAACTACCGACACACTCCAGAGGGGAATTAACTAACTACCAACACACTCCGGGTGGGGGGGGGCGATTAACTAACTACCGACACACATCGAGGGTGATTAACTAACTACCGACACACTCCAGAGGGGGATTAACTAACTACCAACACACTCCGGGGGGGATTAACTAACTACCGACACACTCCTGGGTGGGGGATTAACTAACTACCGACACATTTCTAGGTGGATTAACTAACTACTGACATACTCGGGGGGGGGTGGGGGGGATTAAATAACTACCGATGCACTTCGAGGGTGATTAACTAACTACTGACACACTCCGGGGGGGGGATTAAATAACTACCGATACACTTCGAGGGGGATTAACTAACTACTGACACACTTCGAGGGGGATTAACTAACTACCGACATACTTCGAGGGGGACTAACTAACTACCGACACACTCTGGGGGGGATTAACTAACTACCGACACACTCCGGGGGTGATTAACTAACTACCGACACACTCCGGGGGTGATTAACTAACTACCGACACACTCTGGGGGGGGATTAACTAACTACCGACACACTCCAGAGGGTGATTAACTAACTACCAACACACTCCGGGGGGATTAACTAACTACCGACACACTCCAGAGGGGGATTAACTAACTACCAATAAACTCCGTGGGGGGGGGGGGTGTTTAACTAACTACTGACACCCTCCGGGGGGGGGGGGGATTAACTAACTACCGACACACTCTGGGGGAGGGGGGATTAACTTACTACCGACACACTCCGGGGGGGGGGGGGGGGGGGTGGGATTAACTATCTACCAACACACTCCGGGGGGCATTATCTAACTACCGACACACTCCAGAGGGATGATTAACTAACTACCGACACACTCCGGGGGGAGGATTAACTAACTACCGACACACTCCAGAGGGATGATTAACTAACTACCGACACACTCCGGGGGGGATTAACTAACTACCGACACACTCCAGAGGGATGATTAACTAACTACCGACACACTCCGGGGGGGATTAACTAACTACCGACACACTCCAGAGGGAGGATTAACTAACTACCGACACACTCCAGAGGGAAGATTAACTAACTACCGACACACTCCGGGGGGAGGATTAACTAACTACCGACACACTCCAGAGGGATGATTAACTAACTACCGACACACTCCGGGGGGGATTAACTAACTACCGACACACTCCAGAGGGATGATTAACTAACTACCGACACACTCCGGGGGGGATTAACTAACTACCGACACACTCCAGACGGAGGATTAACTAACTACCGACACACTCCAGAGGGAGGATTAACTAACTACCGACACACTCCAGAGGGATGATTAACTAACTACCGACACACTCCGGGGGGGATTAACTAACTACTGACACACTCCGGGGGGGATTAACTAACTACCGACACACTCTGGGGGGGGGGGGGAATTAACTAACTACCGACACACTCCAGAGGGAAGATTAACTAACTACCGACACACTCCAGAGGGATGATTAACTAACTACCGACACACTCCGGGGGGGATTAACTAACTACCGACACACTCCAGAGGGATGATTAACTAACTACCGACACACTCCGGGGGGGATTAACTAACTACCGACACACTCCAGAGGGAGGATTAACTAACTACCGACACACTCCAGAGCGATGATTAACTAACTACCGACACACTCCCGGAGGGATTAACTAACTACCGACACACTCCAGAGGGATGATTAACTAACTACCGACACACTCCGGGGGGGATTAACTTACTACCGACACACTCCAGAGGGAGGATTAACTAACTACCGACACACTCCAGAGGGATGATTTACTAACTACCGACACACTCCGGGGGGGATTAACTAACTACCGACACACTCCAGAGGGAGGATTAACTAACTACCGACACACTCCAG
This sequence comes from Isurus oxyrinchus, assembly GCA_026770705.1. Lineage (NCBI taxonomy): Eukaryota > Metazoa > Chordata > Chondrichthyes > Lamniformes > Lamnidae > Isurus > Isurus oxyrinchus. Next base: position 26,689 of record JANJGN010001302.1, read on the forward strand.
AGGGAGGATTAACTAACTCCCGACACACTCCAGGGAGGGGGGGATTAACTAACTACCGACACACCCCGGGGGGGGGGGGGGCGGAATTAACTAACTACTGGCACACTCCAGAGGGAGGATTAACTAACTACCGACACACTCCAGAGGGAGGACTAACTAACTACCGACACACTCCGGGGTGAGGGATTAACTAACTACCGACACACTCCAGGGGGGACTAACTAACTACCGACACACTCCAGGGGATTAACTAACTACTGACACACTCCGGGGGGGGGATTAGCTAACTACCGACACACTCCGGGGGGATTAACTAACTACCGACACACTCCGGGGTGGGGGATTAACTAACTACCGACACACTTCGAGGGGGTTAACTAACTACCGACACACTCCGGGATGGGGGATTAACTAACTACCAACACACTCCGGGGGGGATTAACTAACTACCGACACACTCCGGGGGGGATTAACTAACTACTGACACACTCTGGGGGGGATTAACTAACTACCGACACACTCCGGGGTGGGGGATTAACTAACTACCGACACACTTCGAGGGGTTAACTAAATACCGACACACTCCGGGGTGAGGGATTAACTAACTACCGACACACTCCAGGGGGGCCTAACTAACTACCGACACACTCCGGGGGATTAACTAACTACTGACACACTCCGGAGGGGATTAACTAACTACCGACATACTCCGGGGGGATTAACTAACTACCGACACACTCTGGGGTGGGGGATTAACTAACTACCGACACACTTCGAGGGGGTTAACTAACTACCGACACACTCCGGGGTGGGGGATTAACTAACTACCAACACACTCCGGGGGGGGATTAACTAACTACCGACACACTCCGGGGTGGGGGATTAACTAACTACCGACACACTCCGGGGTGGGGGATTAACTAACTACTGACACACTCCGGGGTGGGGGATTAACTAACTACCGACACACTCCGGGGGGGATTAACTAACTACCGACACACTTCGAGGGGGATTAACTAACTACCGACACACTTTGAGGGGGATTAACTAACTACCGACACACTCCGGGGGGGGGGGGGGATTAAATAACTACTGACACACTTCGAGGGGGATTAACTAACTACCGACACACTCCGGTGGGGGGGATTAACTAACTACCGACACACTCCGGGGGGATTAACTAACTACCAACACTCTCCGGGGGGATTAACTAACTACCGACACACTACAGAGGGGGATTAACTAACTACCGACACACTCCAGAGGGGAATTAACTAACTACCACCACACTCCGGGGAGGGATTAACTAACTACCGACACAGTCCGGGGGGGGTGGGGATTAACTAACTACCAACACACTCCGGGGGGGGGATTAACTAACTACCAACACACTCCGGGGGGGATTAACTAACTACTGACACACTCTGGGGGGGATTAACTAACTACCGACACACTCCGGGGTGGGGGATTAACTAACTACCGACACACTTCGAGAGGGTTAACTAACTACCGACACACTCCGGGGTGAGGGATTAACTAACTACCGACACTCTCCGGGGGGGATTAACTAACTACCGACACTCCGGGGGATTAACTAACTACTGACACACTCCGGGGGGGATTAACTAACTACCGACAAACTCCGGGGGGATTAACTAACTACCGACACACTCCGGGGTGGGGGATTAACTAACTACCGACATACTTCGAGGGGGTTAACTAACTACCGACACACTCCGGGGTGGGGGATTAACTAACTACCAACACACTCCGGGGGGGATTAACTAACTACCGACACACGCCGGGGTGGGGGATTAACTAACTACCGACACACTTCGAGGGGTTAACTAACTACCGACACACTCCGGGGTGAGGGATTAACTAACTACCGACACACTCCAGGGGGGGACTAACTAACTACCGACACACTCCGGGGGATTAACTAACTACTGACACACTCCGGGGGGGATTAACTAACTACCGACACACTCCGGGGGGATTAACTAACTACCGACACACTCCGGGGTGGGGGATTAACTAACTACCGACACACTTCGAGGGGGTTAACTAACTACCGACACACTCCGGGGTGGGGGATTAACTAACTACCGACACACTTCGAGGGGGTTAACTAACTACCGACACACTCCGGGGTGGGGGATTAACTAACTACCAACACACTCCGGGGGGGATTAACTAACTACCGACACACTCCGGGGGGGATTAACTAACTACCGACACACTCTGGGGGGGATTAACTAACTACCAACACTCTCCGGGGGATTAACTAACTACCGACACACTACAGAGGGGGATTAACTAACTACCGACACACTCCAGAGGGGAATTAACTAACTACCAACACACTCCGGGGGGGGGCGATTAACTAACTACCGACACACTTCGAGGGGGTTAACTAACTACCGACACACTCCAGAGGGGAATTAACTAACTACCAACACACTCCGGGGTGGGGGATTAACTAACTACCGACACACTTCGAGGGGGTTAACTAACTACCGACACACTCCGGGGTGGGGGATTAACTAACTACCAACACACTCCGGGGGGGATTAACTAACTACCGACACACTCCGGGGTGGGGGATTAACTAACTACTGACACACTCCGGGGTGGGGGATTAACTAACTACCGACACACTCCGGGGGGGATTAACTAACTACCGACACACTTTGAGGGGGATTAACTAACTACTTTGAGGGGGATTAACTAACTACCGACACACTCCGGGGGGGGGGGGGGATTAAATAACTACTGACACACTTCGAGGGGGATTAACTAACTACCGACACACTCCGGTGGGGGGGATTAACTAACTACCGACACACTCCGGGGGGGATTAACTAACTACCAACACTCTCCGGGGGGATTAACTAACTACCGACACACTACAGAGGGGGATTAACTAACTACCGACACACTCCAGAGGGGAATTAACTAACTACCAACACACTCCGGGGAGGGATTAACTAACTACCGACACACTCCGGGGGGGGGTGGGGATTAACTAACTACCAACACACTCCGGGGGGGGGGATTAACTAACTACCAACACACTCCGGGGGGGATTAACTAACTACTGACACACTCTGGGGGGGATTAACTAACTACCGACACACTCCGGGGTGGGGGATTAACTAACTACCGACACACTTCGAGGGGGTTAACTAACTACCGACACACTCCGGGGTGAGGGATTAACTAACTACCGACACACTCCAGGGGGGATTAACTAACTACCGACACTCCGGGGGATTAACTAACTACTGACACACTCCGGGGGGGATTAACTAACTACCGACAAACTCCGGGGGGATTAACTAACTACCGACACACTCCGGGGTGGGGGATTAACTAACTACCGACACACTTCGAGGGGGGTTAACTAACTACCGACACACTCCGGGGTGGGGGATTAACTAACTACCAACACACTCCGGGGGGGATTAACTAACTACCGACACACGCCGGGGTGGGGGATTAACTAACTACCGACACACTTCGAGGGGTTAACTAACTACCGACACACTCCGGGGTGAGGGATTAACTAACTACCGACACACTCCAGGGGGGACTAACTAACTACCGACACACTCCGGGGGATTAACTAACTACTGACACACTCCGGGGGGGGATTAACTAACTACCGACACACTCCGGGGGGATTAACTAACTACCGACACACTCCGGGGTGGGGGATTAACTAACTACCGACACACTTCGAGGGGGTTAACTAACTACCGACACACTCCGGGGTGGGGGATTAACTAACTACCGACACACTTCGAGGGGGTTAACTAACTACCGACACACTCCGGGGTGGGGGATTAACTAACTACCAACACACTCCGGGGGGGATTAACTAACTACCGACACACTCCGGGGGGGATTAACTAACTACCGACACACTCTGGGGGGGATTAACTAACTACCAACACTCTCCGGGGGGATTAACTAACTACCGACACACTACAGAGGGGGATTAACTAACTACCGACACACTCCAGAGGGGAATTAACTAACTACCAACACACTCCGGGGGGGGGGGCGATTAACTAACTACCGACACACATCGAGGGTGATTAACTAACTACCGACACACTCCAGAGGGGGATTAACTAACTACCAACACACTCCGGGGGGGGATTAACTAACTACCGACACACTCCTGGGTGGGGGATTAACTAACTACCGACACACTCCAGGGGGGATTAACTAATTACCGACACACTCCGACACATTTCGAGGGGGATTAACTAACTACTGACATACTCGGGGGGGGGGGGGGGATTAAATAACTACCGATACACTTCGAGAGGGATTAACTAACTACTGACACACTCCGGGGGGGGGGGGGGGGGGGATTAAATAACTACCGATACACTTCGAGGGGGATTAACTAACTACTGACACACTTCAAGGGGGATTAACTAACTACCGACATACTTCGAGGGGGACTAACTAACTACCGACACACTCCGGGGGGGAATTAACTAACTACCGACACACTCCGGGGGGGATTAACTAACTACCGACACACTCTGGGGGGGGATTAACTAACTACCGACACACTTCGAGGGGTATTAACTAACTACCGACACACTCCAGAGGGTGATTAACTAACTACCAACACACTCCGGGGGGATTAACTAACTACCGACACACTCCAGAGGGGGATTAACTAACTACCAACAAACTCCGTGGGGGGGGGGTGTTTAACTAACTACTGACACTCTTCGAGGGAGATTAACTAACTACCAACACACACCGGGGGGGATTAACTAACTACTGACACCCTCTGGAGGGGGGGGATTAACTAACTACCGACACACTCTGGGGGAGGGGGGATTAACTAACTACCGACACACTCCGGGGGGGATTAACTAACTACCGACACATTCCGGGGTGGGGGATTAACTAACTACCGACACACTTCGAGGGGTTAACTAACTACTGACACACTCCGGGGTGGGGGGATTAACTAACTACCGACACACTCCAGGGGGGACTAACTAACTACCGACACACTCCGGGGGATTAACTAACTACTGACACACTCCGGGGGGGATTAACTAACTACCGACACACTCCGGGGGGATTAACTAACTACCGACACACTCCGGGGTGGGGGATTAACTAACTACCGACACCATTCGAGGGGGTTAACTAACTACCGACACACTCCGGGGTGGGGGATTAACTAACTACCAACACACTCCGGGGGGGATTAACTAATTACCGACACACTCCGGGGGGATTAACTAACTACTGACACACTCTGGGGGGGATTAACTAACTACCGACACACTCCGGGGTGGGGGATTAACTAACTACCGACACACTTCGAGGGGTTAACTAACTACCGACACACTCCGGGGTGAGGGATTAACTAACTACCGACACACTCCAGGGGGGGACTAACTAACTACTGACACACTCCGGGGGATTAACTAACTACTGACACACTCCGGGGGGGATTAACTAACTACCGACACACTCCGGGGGGATTAACTAACTACCGACACACTCCGGGGTGGGGGATTAACTAACTACCGACACACTTCGAGGGGGTTAACTAACTACCGACACACTCCGGGGTGGGGGATTAACTAACTACCAACACACTCCGGGGGGGATTAACTAACTACCGACACACTCCGGGGGTGGGGGATTAACTAACTACTGACACACTCCGGGGTGGAGGATTAACTAACTACCGACACACTCCGGGGGGGATTAACTAACTACCGACACACTTCGAGGGGGATTAACTAACTACCGACACACTTTGAGGGGGATTAACTAACTACCGACACACTCCGGGGGGGGGGGATTAAATAACTACTGACACACTTCGAGGGGGATTAACTAACTACCGACACACTCCGGTGGGGGGGATTAACTAACTACCGACACACTCCGGGGGGGATTAACTAACTACCAACACTCTCCGGGGGGATTAACTAACTACCGACACACTACAGAGGGGGATTAACTAACTACCGACACACTCCAGAGGGGAATTAACTAACTACCAACACACTCCGGGTGGGGGGGGGCGATTAACTAACTACCGACACACATCGAGGGTGATTAACTAACTACCGACACACTCCAGAGGGGGATTAACTAACTACCAACACACTCCGGGGGGGATTAACTAACTACCGACACACTCCTGGGTGGGGGATTAACTAACTACCGACACATTTCGAGGTGGATTAACTAACTACTGACATACTCGGGGGGGGGGGGTGGGGGGGATTAAATAACTACCGATACACTTCGAGGGTGATTAACTAACTACTGACACACTCCGGGGGGGGGGGGATTAAATAACTACCGATACACTTCGAGGGGGATTAACTAACTACTGACACACTTCGAGGGGGATTAACTAACTACCGACATACTTCGAGGGGGACTAACTAACTACCGACACACTCTGGGGGGATTAACTAACTACCGACACACTCCGGGGGTGATTAACTAACTACCGACACACTCCGGGGGGGATTAACTAACTACCGACACACTCTGGGGGGGGATTAACTAACTACCGACACACTCCAGAGGGTGATTAACTAACTACCAACACACTCCGGGGGGATTAACTAACTACCGACACACTCCAGAGGGGGATTAACTAACTACCAATAAACTCCGTGGGGGGGGGGGTGTTTAACTAACTACTGACACTCTTCGAGGGGGATTAACTAACTACCAACACACTCTGGGGGGGATTAACTAACTACTGACACCCTCCGGGGGGGGGGGGATTAACTAACTACCGACACACTCTGGGGGAGGGGGGATTAACTTACTACCGACACACTCCGGGGGGGGGGGGGGGGTGGGATTAACTATCTACCAACACACTCCGGGGGGCATTATCTAACTACCGACACACTCCAGAGGGATGATTAACTAACTACCGACACACTCCAGAGGGATGATTAACTAACTACCGACACACTCCGGGGGGGATTAACTAACTACCGACACACTCCAGTGGGATGATTAACTAACTACCGACACACTCCGGGGGGATTAACTAACTACCGACACACTCCAGAGGGAGGATTAACTAACTACCGACACACTCCAGAGGGATGATTTACTAACTACCGACACACTCCGGGGGGGATTAACTAACTACCGACACACTCCAGAGGGAGGATTAACTAACTACCGACACACTCCAGAGGGAGGATTAACTAACTCCTGACACACTCCAGGGAGGGGGGGATTAACTAACTACCGACACACCCCGGGGGGGGGGCGGAATTAACTAACTACTGGCACACTCCAGAGGGAGGATTAACTAACTACCGACACACTCTGGAGGGAGGACTAACTAACTACCGACACACTCCGGGGTGAGGGATTAACTAACTACCGACACACTCCAGGGGGGACTAACTAACTACCGACACACTCCAGGGGATTAACTAACTACTGACACACTCCGGGGGGGGATTAGCTAACTACCGACACACTCCGGGGGGATTAACTAACTACCGACACACTCCGGGGTGGGGGATTAACTAACTACCGACACACTTCGAGGGGGTTAACCAACTACCGACACACTCCGGGATGGGGGATTAACTAACTACCAACACACTCCGGGGGGGATTAACTAACTACCGACACACTCCGGGGGGGATTAACTAACTACTGACACACTCTGGGGGGGATTAACTAACTACCGACACACTCCGGGGTGGGGGATTAACTAACTACCGACACACTTCGAGGGGTTAACTAAATACCGACACACTCCGGGGTGAGGGATTAACTAACTACCGACACACTCCAGGGGGGCCTAACTAACTACCGACACACTCCGGGGGATTAACTAACTACTGACACACTCCGGAGGGGATTAACTAACTACCGGGGGGGATTAACTAACTACCGACACACTCTGGGGTGGGGGATTAACTAACTACCGACACACTTCGAGGGGGTTAACTAACTACCGACACACTCCGGGGTGGGGGATTAACTAACTACCAACACACTCCGGGGGGGATTAACTAACTACCGACACACTCCGGGGTGGGGGATTAACTAACTACTGACACACTCCGGGGTGGGGGATTAACTAACTACCGACACACTCCGGGGTGGGGGATTAACTAACTACCGACACACTCCGGGGGGATTAACTAACTACCGACACACTTCGAGGGGGATTAACTAACTACCGACACACTCTGGGGGAGGGGGGATTAACTTACTACCGACACACTCCGGGGGGGGGGGGGGGGGGTGGGATTAACTATCTACCAACACACTCCGGGGGGCATTATCTAACTACCGACACACTCCAGAGGGATGATTAACTAACTACCGACACACTCCAGAGGGATGATTAACTAACTACCGACACACTCCGGGGGGGATTAACTAACTACCGACACACTCCAGTGGGATGATTAACTAACTACCGACACACTCCGGGGGGATTAACTAACTACCGACACACTCCAGAGGGAGGATTAACTAACTACCGACACACTCCAGAGGGATGATTTACTAACTACCGACACACTCCGGGGGGGATTAACTAACTACCGACACACTCCAGAGGGAGGATTAACTAACTACCGACACACTCCAGAGGGAGGATTAACTAACTCCTGACACACTCCAGGGAGGGGGGGATTAACTAACTACCGACACACCCCGGGGGGGGGGGGCGGAATTAACTAACTACTGGCACACTCCAGAGGGAGGATTAACTAACTACCGACACACTCCGGAGGGAGGACTAACTAACTACCGACACACTCCGGGGTGAGGGATTAACTAACTACCGACACACTCCAGGGGGGACTAACTAACTACCGACACACTCCGCGGGATTAACTAACTACTGACACACTCCGGGGGGGGATTAGCTAACTACCGACACACTCCGGGGGGATTAACTAACTACCGACACACTCCGGGGTGGGGGATTAACTAACTACCGACACACTTCGAGGGGGTTAACCAACTACCGACACACTCCGGGATGGGGGATTAACTAACTACCAACACACTCCGGGGGGGATTAACTAACTACCGACACACTCCGGGGGGGATTAACTAACTACTGACACACTCTGGGGGGGATTAACTAACTACCGACACACTCCGGGGTGGGGGATTAACTAACTACCGACACACTTCGAGGGGTTAACTAAATACTGACACACTCCGGGGTGAGGGATTAACTAACTACCGACACACTCCAGGGGGGCCTAACTAACTACCGACACACTCCGGGGGATTAACTAACTACTGACACACTCCGGAGGGGATTAACTAACTACCGACATACTCCGGGGGGATTAACTAACTACCGACACACTCTGGGGTGGGGGATTAACTAACTACCGACACACTTCGAGGGGGTTAACTAACTACCGACACACTCCGGGGTGGGGGATTAACTAACTACCAACACACTCCGGGGGGGATTAACTAACTACCGACACACTCCGGGGTGGGGGATTAACTAACTACTGACACACTCCGGGGTGGGGGATTAACTAACTACCGACACACTCCGGGGTGGGGGATTAACTAACTACCGACACACTCCGGGGGGATTATCTAACTACCGACACACTTCGAGGGGGATTAACTAACTACCGACACACTTTGAGGGGGATTAACTAACTACCGACACACTCCGTGGCGGGGTGATTAACTAACTACTGACACACTCTGGGGGGGATTAACTAACTACCGACACACTCCAGAGGGATGATTAACTAACTACCGACACACTCCGGGGGGGATTAACTAACTACCGACACACTCCAGACGGAGGATTAACTAACTACCGACACACTCCAGAGGGAGGATTAACTAACTACCGACACACTCCAGAGGGATGATTAACTAACTACCGACACACTCCGGCTGGGATTAACTAACTACCGACACACTCCGGGGGGGATTAACTAACTACCGACACACTCTGGGGGGGGGGGGGGGGGAATGAACTAACTACCGACACACTCCAGAGGGAAGATTAACTAACTACCGACACACTCCAGAGGGATGATTAACTAACTACCGACACACTCCGGGGGGGATTAACTAACTACCGACACACTCCAGAGGGATGATTAACTAACTACCGACACACTCCGGGGGGGATTAACTAACTACCGACACACTCCAGACGGAGGATTAACTAACTACCGACACACTCCAGAGGGAGGATTAACTAACTACCGACACACTCCAGAGGGATGATTAACTAACTACCGACACACTCCCGGAGGGATTAACTAACTACCGACACACTCCAGAGGGATGATTAACTAACTACCGACACACTCCGGGGGGGATTAACTTACTACCGACACACTCCAGAGGGAGGATTAACTAACTACCGACACACTCCAGAGGGATGATTTACTAACTACCGACACACTCCGGGGGGGATTAACTAACTACCGACACACTCCAGAGGGAGGATTAACTAACTACCGACACACTCCAGAGGGAGGATTAACTAACTCCTGACACACTCCAGGGAGGGGGGGATTAACTAACTACCGACACACCCCGGGGGGGGGGGGGGGCGGAATTAACTAACTACTGGCACACTCCAGAGGGAGGATTAACTAACTACCGACACACTCCAGATGGAGGACTAACTAACTACCGACACACTCCGGGGTGAGGGATTAACTAACTACCGACACACTCCAGGGGGGGACTAACTAACTACCGACACACTCCGGGGGATTAACTAACTACTGACACACTCCGGGGGGGGATTAGCTAACTACCGACACACTCCGGGGGGATTAACTAACTACCGACACACTCCGGGGTGGGGGATTAACTAACTACCGACACACTTCGAGGGGGTTAACCAACTACCGACACACTCCGGGATGGGGGATTAACTAACTACCAACACACTCCGGGGGGGATTAACTAACTACCGACACACTCCGGGGGGGATTAACTAACTACTGACACACTCTGGGGGGGATTAACTAACTACCGACACACTCCGGGGTGGGGGATTAACTAACTACCGACACACTTCGAGGGGTTAACTAAATACCGACACACTCCGGGGTGAGGGATTAACTAACTACCGACACACTCCAGGGGGGCCTAACTAACTACCGACACACTCCGGGGGATTAACCAACTACTGACACACTCCGGAGGGGATTAACTAACTACCGACATACTCCGGGGGGATTAACTAACTACCGACACACTCTGGGGTGGGGGATTAACTAACTACCGACACACTTCGAGGGGGTTAACTAACTACCGACACACTCCGGGGTGGGGGATTAACTAACTACCAACACACTCCGGTGGGGATTAACTAACTACCGACACACTCCGGGGTGGGGGATTAACTAACTACTGACACACTCCGGGGTGGGGGATTAACTAACTACCGACACACTCCGGGGTGGGGGATTAACTAACTACCGACACACTCCGGGGGGATTAACTAACTACCGACACACTTCGAGGGGGATTAACTAACTACCGACACACTTTGAGGGGGATTAACTAACTACCGACACACTCCGTGGCGGGGTGATTAACTAACTACTGACACACTCTGGGGGGGATTAACTAACTACCGACACACTCCGGGGTGGGGGATTAACTAACTACCGACACACTTCGAGGGGTTAACTAACTACCGACACACTCCGGGGTGAGGGATTAACTATCTACCAACACACTCCGGGGGGCATTATCTAACTACCGACACACTCCAGAGGGATGATTAACTAACTACCGACACACTCCGGGGGGAGGATTAACTAACTACCGACACACTCCAGAGGGATGATTAACTAACTACCGACACACTCCGGGGGGGATTAACTAACTACCGACACACTCCAGAGGGATGATTAACTAACTACCGACACACTCCGGGGGGGATTAACTAACTACCGACACACTCCAGAGGGAGGATTAACTAACTACCGACACACTCCAGAGGGAGATTAACTAACTACCGACACACTCGGGGGAGGATTAACTAACTACCGACACACTCCAGAGGGATGATTAACTAACTACCGACACACTCCGGGGGGGATTAACTAACTACCGACACACTCCAGAGGGATGATTAACTAACTACCGACACACTCCGGGGGGGATTAACTAACTACCGACACACTCCAGACGGAGGATTAACTAACTACCGACACACTCCAGAGGGAGGATTAACTAACTACCGACACACTCCAGAGGGATGATTAACTAACTACCGACACACTCCGGGGGGGGGATTAACTAACTACTGACACACTTCGGGGGGGATTAACTAACTACCGACACACTCTGGGGGGGGGGGGAATTAACTAACTACCGACACACTCCAGAGGGAAGATTAACTAACTACCGACACACTCCAGAGGGATGATTAACTAACTACCGACACACTCCGGGGGGGGATTAACTAACTACCGACACACTCCAGAGGGATGATTAACTAACTACCGACACACTCCGGGGGGGATTAACTAACTACCGACACACTCCAGACGGAGGATTAACTAACTACCGACACACTCCAGAGGGAGGATTAACTAACTACCGACACACTCCAGAGCGATGATTAACTAACTACCGACACACTCCCGGAGGGATTAACTAACTACCGACACACTCCAGAGGGATGATTAACTAACTACCGACACACTCCGGGGGGGATTAACTTACTACCGACACACTCCAGAGGGAGGATTAACTAACTACCGACACACTCCAGAGGGATGATTTACTAACTACCGACACACTCCGGGGGGGATTAACTAACTACCGACACACTCCAGAGGGAGGATTAACTAACTACCGACACACTCCAGAGGGAGGATTAACTAACTCCCGACACACTCCAGGAGGGGTGGATTAACTAACTACCGACACACCCCGGGGGGGGGGGGGGGGGCGGAATTAACTAACTACTGGCACACTCCAGAGGGAGGATTAACTAACTACCGACACACTCCAGAGGGAGGACTAACTAACTACCGACACACTCCGGGGTGAGGGATTAACTAACTACCGACACACTCCAGGGGGGACTAACTAACTACCGACACACTCCAGGGGATTAACTAACTACTGACACACTCCGGGGGGGGATTAGCTAACTACCGACACACTCCGGGGGGATTAACTAACTACCGACACACTCCGGGGTGGGGGATTAACTAACTACCGACACACTTCGAGGGGGTTAACTAACTACCGACACACTCCGGGATGGGGGATTAACTAACTACCAACACACTCCGGGGGGGATTAACTAACTACCGACACACTCCGGGGGGGGATTAACTAACTACTGACACACTCTGGGGGGGATTAACTAACTACCGACACACTCCGGGGTGGGGGATTACTAACTACCGACACACTTCGAGGGGTTAACTAAATACCGACACACTCCGGGGTGAGGGGATTAACTAACTACCGACACACTCCAGGGGGGCCTAACTAACTACCGACACACTCCGGGGGATTAACTAACTACTGACACACTCCGGAGGGGATTAACTAACTACCGACATACTCCGGGGGGATTAACTAACTACCGACACACTCTGGGGTGGGGGATTAACTAACTACCGACACACTTCGAGGGGGTTAACTAACTACCGACACACTCCGGGGTGGGGGATTAACTAACTACCAACACACTCCGGGGGGGGATTAACTAACTACCGACACACTCCGGGGTGGGGGATTAACTAACTACTGACACACTCCGGGGTGGGGGATTAACTAACTACCGACACACTCCGGGGTGGGGGGATTAACTAACTACCGACACACTCCGGGGTGAGGGATTAACTAAGTACCGACACACTCCAGGGGGGACTAACTAACTACCGACACACTCCGGGGTGGGGGGATTAACTAACTACCGACACACTTCGAGGGGGTTAACTAACTACCGACACACTCCGGGATGGGGGATTAACTAACTACCAACACACTCCGGGGGGGATTAACTAACTACCGACACACTCCGGGGGGGGATTAACTAACTACTGACACACTCTGGGGGGGATTAACTAACTACCGACACACTCCGGGGTGGGGGATTAACTAACTACCGACACACTTCGAGGGGTTAACTAAATACCGACACACTCCGGGGGTGAGGGATTAACTAACTACCGACACACTCCAGGGGGGGCCTAACTAACTACCGACACACTCCGGGGGATTAACTAACTACTGACACACTCCGGAGGGGATTAACTAACTACCGACATACTCCGGGGGGATTAACTAACTACCGACACACTCTGGGGTGGGGGATTAACTAACTACCGACACACTTCGAGGGGGTTAACTAACTACCGACACACTCCGGGGTGGGGGATTAACTAACTACCAACACACTCCGGGGGGGGATTAACTAACTACCGACACACTCCGGGGTGGGGGATTAACTAACTACTGACACACTCCGGGGTGGGGGATTAACTAACTACCGACACACTCCGGGGTGGGGGATTAACTAACTACCGACACACTCCGGGGTGAGGGATTAACTAACTACCGACACACTCCAGGGGGGACTAACTAACTACCGACACACTCCGGGGGATTAACTAACTACTGACACACGCCAGGGGAGGATTAATTAACTACTGACACACTCCGGGGGGGGGGATTAACTAACTACCGACACACTCCAGAGGGGAAGATGAACTAACTACCGACACACTCCGGGGGGAGGATTAACTAACTACCGACACACTCCAGAGGGATGATTAACTAACTACCGACACACTCCGGGGGGGATTAACTAACTACCGACGCACTCCAGAGGGATGATTAACTAACTACCGACACACTCCGGGGGGATTAACTAACTACCGACACACTCCAGACGGAGGATTAACTAACTACCGACACACTCCAGAGGGAGGATTAACTAACTACCGACACACTCCAGAGGGATGATTAACTAACTACCGACACACTCCAGACGGAGGATTAACTAACTACCGACACACTCCAGAGGGAGGATTAACTAACTACCGACACACTCCAGAGGGATGATTAACTAACTACCGACACACTCCGGGGGGGATTAACTAACTACCGACACACTCCGGGGGGGGGATTAACTAACTACCGACACACTCCGGGGGGGGGGGGGGGGGGTGGAATTAACTAACTACCGACACACTCCAGAGGGAAGATTAATTAACTACCGACACACTCCGGGGGGGAGGATTAACTAACTACCGACACACTCCAGAGGGATGATTAACTAACTACCGACACACTCCGGGGGGGATTAACTAACTACCGACACACTCCGGGGTGGGGGATTAACTAACTACCGACACACTTCGAGGGGTTAACTAACTACCGACACACTCCGGGGTGAGGGATTAACTAACTACCGACACACTCCAGGGGGGACTAACTAACTACCGACACACTCCGGGGGATTAACTAACTACTGACACACTCCGGTGGGGATTAACTAACTACCGACACACTCCGGGGGGATTAACTAACTACCGACACACTCCGGGGTGGGGGGATTAACTAACTACCGACACACTCCGGGGGGGATTAACTAACTACCAACACTCTCCGGGGGGATTAACTAACTACCGACACACTACAGAGGGGGATTAACTAACTACCGACACACTCCAGAGGGAAGATTAATTAACTACCGACACACTCTGGGGGGAGGATTAACTAACTACCGACACACTCCAGAGGGATGATTAACTAACTACCGACACACTCCGGGGGGGGATTAACTAACTACCGACACACTCCGGGGTGGGGGATTAACTAACTACCGACACACTTCGAGGGGTTAACTAACTACCGACACACTCCGGGGTGAGGGATTAACTAACTACCGACACACTCCAGGGGGGGACTAACTAACTACCGACACACTCCGGGGGATTAACTAACTACTGACACACGCCAGGGGAGGATTAATTAACTACTGACACACTCCGGGGGGGGGGGGGGATTAACTAACTACCGACACACTCCAGAGGGATGATTAACTAACTACCGACACACTCCGGGGGGGATTAACTAACTACCGACGCACTCCAGAGGGATGATTAACTAACTACCGACACACTCCGGGGGGATTAACTAACTACCGACACACTCCAGACGGAGGATTAACTAACTACCGACACACTCCAGAGGGATGATTAACTAACTACCGACACACTCCAGACGGAGGATTAACTAACTACCGACACACTCCAGAGGGAGGATTAACTAACTACCGACACACTCCAGAGGGATGATTAACTAACTACCGACACACTCCGGGGGGGATTAACTAACTACCGACACACTCCAGACGGAGGATTAACTAACTACCGACACACTCCAGAGGGAGGATTAACTAACTACCGACACACTCCAGAGGGATGATTAACTAACTACCGACACACTCCAGACGGAGGATTAACTAACTACCGACACACTCCAGAGGGAGGATTAACTAACTACCGACACACTCCAGAGGGATGATTAACTAACTACCGACACACTCCGGGGGGGATTAACTAACTACCGACACACTCCGGGGGGGGATTAACTAACTACCGACACACTCCGGGGGGGGGGGGGTGGAATTAACTAACTACCGACACACTCCAGAGGGAAGATTAATTAACTACCGACACACTCCGGGGGGAGGATTAACTAACTACCGACACACTCCAGAGGGATGATTAACTAACTACCGACACACTCCGGGGGGGATTAACTAACTACCGACACACTCCGGGGTGGGGGATTAACTAACTACCGACACACTTCGAGGGGTTAACTAACTACCGACACACTCCGGGGTGAGGGATTAACTAACTACCGACACACTCCAGGGGGGACTAACTAACTACCGACACACTCCGGGGGATTAACTAACTACTGACACACTCCGGTGGGGATTAACTAACTACCGACACACTCCGGGGGGATTAACTAACTACCGACACACTCCGGGGTGGGGGATTAACTAACTACCGACACACTCCGGGGGGGATTAACTAACTACCAACACTCTCCGGGGGGATTAACTAACTACCGACACACTACAGAGGGGGATTAACTAACTACCGACACACTCCAGAGGGAAGATTAATTAACTACCGACACACTCTGGGGGGAGGATTAACTAACTACCGACACACTCCAGAGGGATGATTAACTAACTACCGACACACTCCGGGGGGGATTAACTAACTACCGACACACTCCGGGGTGGGGGATTAACTAACTACCGACACACTTCGAGGGGTTAACTAACTACCGACACACTCCGGGGTGAGGGATTAACTAACTACCGACACACTCCAGGGGGGGACTAACTAACTACCGACACACTCCGGGGGATTAACTAACTACTGACACACGCCAGGGGAGGATTAATTAACTACTGACACACTCCGGGGGGGGGGGATTAACTAACTACCGACACACTCCAGAGGGAAGATGAACTAACTACCGACACACTCCGGGGGGAGGATTAACTAACTACCGACACACTCCAGAGGGATGATTAACTAACTACCGACACACTCCGGGGGGGATTAACTAACTACCGACGCACTCCAGAGGGATGATTAACTAACTACCGACACACTCCGGGGGGATTAACTAACTACCGACACACTCCAGACGGAGGATTAACTAACTACCGACACACTCCAGAGGGAGGATTAACTAACTACCGACACACTCCAGAGGGATGATTAACTAACTACCGACACACTCCAGACGGAGGATTAACTAACTACCGACACACTCCAGAGGGAGGATTAACTAACTACCGACACACTCCAGAGGGATGATTAACTAACTACCGACACACTCCGGGGGGGATTAACTAACTACCGACACACTCCGGGGGGGGATTAACTAACTACCGACACACTCCGGGGGGTGGGGGGGGGTGGAATTAACTAACTACCGACACACTCCAGAGGGAAGATTAATTAACTACCGACACACTCCGGGGGGAGGATTAACTAACTACCGACACACTCCAGAGGGATGATTAACTAACTACCGACACACTCCGGGGGGGATTAACTAACTACTGACACACTCCGGGGTGGGGGATTAACTAACTACCGACACACTTCGAGGGGTTAACTAACTACCGACACACTCCGGGGTGAGGGATTAACTAACTACCGACACACTCCAGGGGGGACTAACTAACTACCGACACACTCCGGGGGATTAACTAACTACTGACACACTCCGGTGGGGATTAACTAACTACCGACACACTCCGGGGGGATTAACTAACTACCGACACACTCCGTGGTGGGGGATTAACTAACTACCGACACACTTCGAGGGGGTTAACTAACTACCGACACACTCCGGGGTGGGGGATTAACTAACTACCAACACACTCCGGGGGGGATTAACTAACTACCGACACACGCCAGGGGAGGATTAACTAACTACTGACACACTCCGGGGGGGGGGATTAACTAACTACCGACACACTCCAGAGGGAGGATTAAATAACTACCGACACACTCCAGGGGGGCGGGATTAACTACCTAGCGACACACTCCGGGGGGATTAACTAACTACTGACACACTCGGGGCAAGGATTAACTAAGTATAGACACACTACAGGGGGGCTTAACTAACTACCAACACACTCCGGGGGGGGGGGGGATTAACTAATTACTGACACACACCGGGGAGGATTAAGTAACTACCGACACACCCTGGGGGAGGATTAACTAACTACCAACACACTCTGGGGGGTGAGGGGGGAGGATTAATTAATGACTGACACACTCCGGGGGCGATTAACCAACTACTGACACAGGTCAGGGGAGGATTAACTAACTACCGACACACTCTGGGGGGGGGGGATTAACTAATTACCAACACACACTGGGGAGGATTAACTAACTACCGACACACTCCGGGGGGGGGGGGGGGGGGATTAACTAACTACAGACGCACTCTAGGGGGGATTAACTAACTACCAACACACTCCCGGGGTGGGGGGGTGGTGGTGGTGGAATTAACTAACTACCGACATAATCCAGGGGGAAGATTAACTAACTACAGTCACACTCTGGGGGGAGGATTAACTAACTACTGACATACTCGGAGGGTGGGGGATTAACTAACTACCACCCGGGGATAAGGTGGAAATTAACTAACTACCAACATACTTGTGGGGGGGAATAACTAATTACCGACAAACCTGATGAGGGAAGAAATTAACTGGCTATCGACACACTCCGTGGGGAGGATTAACTAACTACTGACACACCTGGGGGAGGATTAACTAACTACCGGTACACTCTGAGGTGGGGGGGAGGATTATCTAACAATCGACACACCCATGGGGGAAATTAACTAACTACCGACACACCCGGAGGGATGGTGGGATTAACTAACTACTGACGAACTCTGGGGGAAGGGAGGATTAGCTAACTACCAACACACTCTGGGGAGGGGAAATTAACTAACTACCAACACACTCTAGGGGGAGGGGGGATTAGCTAACTACTGACAAACTCCAGGGGCAGGGGGAATTAACTAACTACCGACACACTCCGGGTGGGGGGGTGGAATTAACTAACTACTGACACACTCCACGGGGGTGGGGGGGGGGGGTGGTTGAAATTAACTAACTATCGACATACCCGGAGTGGGGGGGAATTAATTAACTACCGACACACCCGGGGGGATGGGGGATTAGCTAACTACCGACACACTCCGGGGTGGGGGGGGAATTAACTAACTACCGACACACCCAGGGGGAGGATTAACTAACTACAGACAAATTCCGGGCGGAGGATTAACTAACTACTGACACACCCGGAGGAGGGGGGGGGGCGGAGATTAACTGACTATCGAGACACTCCGGGGGAGAGGATTAACTAGCTACCAACACACCCTGGGGCAATTAAGTAACTACCAACACACCCTGGGGCAATTAAGTAACTACCAACACACCCAGGGAGGATTAACTAACTACAGACACACCCGGGGGCGATTAACTGCCAACACACCCGGAGGGGGGATTAACTAACTACCAACACACCCGGAGGGGATTAACTCACCACCAACACACTCAGGGAGGATTAACGAACTACAGACACACCCGGGGGTGATTAATTAACTACCGACACACCTTGGGGGGCAATTAACTAACCACCGACACACCCTGAAGGGATTAACTAACTACCGACACATCTTTGGAGCAGATTAACTATCTACCAACACACAAGGGGGAGATTAACTAACTATTGACACATCCGTGGGGCAGATTAACTATCTACCGACACACCGGGGGGGATTAACTAACTACCAATACACCCTGGAGGATTACCTAAGTACCAACACCTGGGGGGCTTAACTAACTACCAACACATCTGTGGGGGGGTATAAATTAACTATCAACACATCCGGGGGGAATGAACTCACTACCAACACACTCAGGGAGGATTAACTAACTACCAACAACCCCAAGGGGGTTAACTAACTACGAAGACACCCTGGGGTGATTAACTAACAACCAACACACCCCAGGGGGATTAACTAACCACCGACACATCTGTGGGGGAAATTAACTAACAACACACCTGGCAGGGATTAATTAACTACTGACACACCCAGGGAGTATTAACTAACTACCAACACATAGAGGGAGGATTAATTAACTACCGACACACGTGGGGGGGGGCAATTAACTAACCACCGACACGCCCTGGGGGGATTAACTAACCACCCACACATCTGTAGGGGAAATTAATTAACTAACAACACACACGGGGCAGGGATTAATTAACTACCGACACACCCAGGAAGGATTAATTCACTACTGACAAACCTCGGGGGGGGGGGGGGGGTGGAATTAACTAACTACTGATGCACCCAGGAAGGATTAATTAACTACCGACACACTACAGGGGGGGGGGGGGGGGAATTAACTAACTACCGACACACTCCAGAGGGATGATTAAACTAACTACCTAACACACTCCGGGGGGGATTAACTACCTACTGACACACTCCAGAGGGAGGATTAACTAACTACCGACACACTTCGAGGGGGTTAACTAACTACCGACACACCCGGAGAGGGTTAACTCACTACTAACACACCCAGGGAGGATTAACTAACTGCTGACACACCCGGGGTGATTAACTAACTATCAACACACCCTGGGGAGATTAATTAACTACTGACACACCTTGGGGGGTGGCAATTAACTAACCACCGACACACCCTGGGGGGATTAACTAACAACCAACACACCCAGGGAGGATTAATTAACCACCGATACACAGAGGGAGGATTAGCTAGGTACTGACACACCCTGGGAGGATTAACTAAGAACCGAGGCTTTTTCACTGACTTTCTCTCTGTCCTGCACACCCTCTGTCTTTCTCGGTCTCTATCACCTCCTCTCACTCAGTCACTCTCTCTTGTCCCATCTCCCTCTCTATCTCTCTCACTCTCTGTCACTCTATCTCTCTCACTCTCAGTCACTCTATCTCTCTCACTCTGTCACTCTATCTCTCTCACTCTCTGTCACTCTATCTCTCTCACTCTCTGTCACTCTATCTCTCTCACTCTGTCACTCTATCTCTCTCACTCTGTCACTCTATCTCTCTCACTCTGTCACTCTATCTCTCTCACACTCTGTCACTCTATCTCTCTCACTCTCAGTCACTCTATCTCTCTCACTCTCTGTCACTCTATCTCTCTCACTCTCTGTCACTCTATCTCTCTCACTCTCTGTCACTCTATCTCTCTCACTCTCTGTCACTCTATCTCTCTCACTCTCTGTCACTCTATCTCTCTCACTCTCAGTCACTCTATCTCTCTCACTCTGTCACTCTATCTCTCTCACTCTGTCACTCTATCTCTCTCACTCTGTCACTCTATCTCTCTCACACTCTGTCACTCTATCTCTCTCACTCTGTCACTCTATCTCTCACTCTCAGTCACTCTATCTCTCTCACTCTCAGTCACTCTATCTCTCTCACTCTCTGTCACTCTATCTCTCTCACACTGTCACTCTATCACTCTCACTCTCAGTCACTCTATCTCTCTCACTCTCAGTCACTCTATCTCTCTCACTCTGTCACTCTATCTCTCTCACTCTCAGTCACTCTATCTCTCTCACTCTCAGTCACTCTATCTCTCTCACTCTCTGTCACTCTATCTCTCTCACACTGTCACTCTATCACTCTCACTCTCTGTCACTCTATCTCTCTCACTCTGTCACTCTATCTCTCTCACACTCTGTCACTCTATCTCTCTCACTCTGTCACTCTATCTCTCACTCTCAGTCACTCTATCTCTCTCACTCTCAGTCACTCTATCTCTCTCACTCTCTGTCACTCTATCTCTCTCACTCTGTCACTCTATCTCTCTCACTCTCAGTCACTCTATCTCTCTCACTCTGTCACTCTATCTCTCTCACTCTGTCACTCTATCTCTCTCACACTCTGTCACTCTATCTCTCTCACACTCTGTCACTCTATCTCTCTCACTCTCAGTCACTCTATCTCTCTCACTCTGTCACTCTATCTCTCTCACTCTCTGTCACTCTATCTCTCTCACTCTGTCACTCTATCTCTCTCACTCTCAGTCACTCTATCTCTCTCACTCTGTCACTCTATCTCTCTCACTCTCAGTCACTCTATCTCTCTCACTCTCAGTCACTCTATCTCTCTCACTCTGTCACTCTATATCTCTCACTCTCTGTCACTCTATCTCTCTCACTCTCAGTCACTCTATCTCTCTCACTCTCAGTCACTCTATCTCTCTCACTCTGTCACTCTATATCTCTCACTCTCTGTCACTCTATCTCTCTCACTCTCAGTCACTCTATCTCTCTCACTCTCAGTCACTCTATCTCTCTCACTCTGTCACTCTATCTCTCTCACTCTCTGTCACTCTATCTCTCTCACTCTCAGTCACTCTATCTCTCTCACTCTCTGTCACTCTATCTCTCTCACTCTCAGTCACTCTATCTCTCTCACTCTGTCACTCTATCTCTCTCACTCTGTCACTCTGTCTTGTCCCATCTCCCACTCTATCTCTCTCACTCTGTCACTCTATCTCTCTCACTCTGTCACTCTATCTCTCTCACACTCTGTCACTCTATCTCTCTCACTCTCAGTCACTCTATCTCTCTCACTCTGTCACTCTATCTCTCTCACTCTCTGTCACTCTATCTCTCTCACTCTCAGTCACTCTATCTCTCTCACTCTGTCACTCTATCTCTCTCTCACTCTGTCACTCTATCTCTCTCACTCTCAGTCACTCTATCTCTCTCACTCTCAGTCACTCTATCTCTCTCACTCTCAGTCACTCTATCTCTCTCACTCTGTCACTCTATCTCTCTCACTCTCAGTCACTCTATCTCTCTCACTCTGTCACTCTATCTCTCTCACTCTCAGTCACTCTATCTCTCTCACTCTCAGTCACTCTATCTCTCTCACTCTCAGTCACTCTATCTCTCTCACTCTCAGTCATTCTATCTCTCTCACTCTCAGTCATTCTATCTCTCTCACTCTCAGTCACTCTATCTCTCTCATTCTCAGTCACTCTATCTCTCTCACTCTGTCACTCTATCTCTCTCACTCTCAGTCACTCTATCTCTCTCACTCTCAGTCACTCTATCTCTCTCATTCTCAGTCACTCTATCTCTCACTCTCTGTCACTCTATCTCTCTCACTCTCATTCACTCTATCTCTCTCACTCTCTGTCACTCTATCTCTCTCACTCTCAGTCACTCTATCTCTCTCACTCTCAGTCACTCTATCTCTGTCACTCTGTCACTCTATCTCTCTCACTCTCAGTCACTCTATCTCTCTCACTCTCAGTCACTCTATCTCTCTCACTCTCAGTCACTCTATCTCTCTCACTCTCAGTCACTCTATCTCTCTCACTCTCTGTCACTCTATCTCTCTCACTCTGTCACTCTATCTCTCTGACTCTCAGTCACTCTATCTCTCTCACTCTCAGTCACTCTATCTCTCTCACTCTCAGTCACTCTAACTCTCTCACTCAGTCACTCTATCTCTCTCACTCTGTCACTCTATCTCTCTCACTCTGTCACTCTATCTCTCTCACTCTGTCACTCTATCTATCTCACTCTCAGTCCCTCTGTCTCTCTCACTCTGTCACTCTATCTCTCTCACTCTCTATCACTCTATCTCTCTCACTCTCAGTCACTCTATCTCTCTCACTCTCAGTCACTCTATCTCTCTCACTCTCTATCACTCTATCTCTCTCACTCTCAGTCACTCTATCTCTCTCATTCTCAGTCACTCTATCTCTCACTCTCTGTCACTCTATCTCTCTCACTCTCATTCACTCTATCTCTCTCACTCTCAGTCACTCTATCTCTCTCACTCTCAGTCACTCTATCTCTCTCACTCTCAGTCACTCTATCTCTCTCACTCTGTCACTCTATCTCTCTCACTCTCAGTCACTCTATCTCTCTCACTCTCAGTCACTCTATCTCTCTCACTCTCAGTCACTCTAACTCTCTCACTCAGTCACTCTATCTCTCTCACTCTGTCACTCTATCTCTCTCACTCTGTCACTCTATCTCTCTCACTCTGTCACTCTATCTATCTCACTCTCAGTCCCTCTGTCTCTCTCACTCTGTCACTCTATCTCTCTCACTCTCCGTCACTCTCTCTCTCACTCTGTCACTCTATCTCTCACACTCTCAGTCACTCTATCTCTCTCACTCTCTGTCACTCTCTCTCTCACTCTGTCACTCTATCTCTCTAACTCTGTCACTCTATCTCTCTCACTCTCAGTCACACTCTCTCTCTCACTCTCAGTCACTCTATCTCTCTCACTCTGTCACGCTCTCTCACTCTCTGTCACTCTCTCTCTCACTCTCTGTCACTCTATCTCTCTCACTCTGTCACTCTATCTCTCTCACTCTCTGTCACTCTATCTCTCTCACTCTCTGTCACTCTCTCTCACTCTCAGTCACTCTATCTCTCTCACTCTCTGTCACTCTATCTCTCTCACTCTGTCACTCTATCTCTCTCACTCTCTGTCACTCTATCTCTCTCACTCTCAGTCACTTTATCTCTCTCACTCTCTGTCACTCTATCTCTCTCACTCTGTCACTCTATCTCTCTCACTCTCTGTCACTCTATCTCTCTCACTCTCAGTCACTCTATCTCTCTCACTCTCTGTCACTCTATCTCTCTCACTCTGTCACTCTATCTCTCTCACTCTCTGTCACTCTATCTCTCTCACTCTCAGTCACTCTATCTCTCTCACTCTCTGTCACTCTATCTCTCTCACTCTCTGTCCCTCTATCTCTCTCACTGTCAGTCACTCTATCTCTCTCACTCTGTCACTCTATCTCTCTCACTCTCAGTCACTCTATCTCTCTCACTCTCTGTCACTCTATATCTCTCTCTCTCTGTCACTCTATCTCTCTCACTCTCTGTCACTCTATCTCTCTCACT
This sequence comes from Isurus oxyrinchus, assembly GCA_026770705.1. Lineage (NCBI taxonomy): Eukaryota > Metazoa > Chordata > Chondrichthyes > Lamniformes > Lamnidae > Isurus > Isurus oxyrinchus. The sequence goes on from JANJGN010001302.1 coordinate 52,246, forward strand.
CTGTCACTCTATCTCTCTCACTCTCTGTGACTCTATCTCTCTCACTCTGTCACTCTATCTCTCTCACTCTGTCACTCTATCTCTCTCACTCTCTGTCACTCTATCTCTCTCACTCTGTCACTCTATCTCTCTCACTCTGTCACTCTATCTCTCTCACTCTGTCACTCTATCTCTCTCACTCTCAGTCACTCTATCTCTCTCACTCTCAGTCACTCTATCTCTCTCACTCTGTCACTCTATCTCACTCACTCTCTGTCACTCTATCTATCTCACTCTGTCACTCTATCTCTCTCACTCTGTCACTCTATCTCTCTCACTCTCAGTCACTCTATCTCTCTCACTCTCAGTCACTCTATCTCTCTCACTCTGTCACTCTATCTCACTCACTCTCTGTCACTCTATCTATCTCACTCTGTCACTCTATCTCTCTCACTCTGTCACTCTATCTCTCTCACTCTGTCACTCTATCTCTCTCACTCTCTGTCACTCTATCTCTCTCACTCTCTGTCACTCTATCTCTCTCACTCTGTCACTCTATCTCACTCACTCTCTGTCACTCTATCTATCTCACTCTGTCACTCTATCTCTCTCACTCTGTCACTCTATCTCTCTCACTCTCTGTCACTCTATCTATCTCACTCTGTCACTCTATCTCTCTCACTCTGTCACTCTATCTATCTCACTCTGTCACTCTATCTCTCTCACGCTCAGTCACTCTATCTCTCTCATTCTGTCAAAATTCTCTCTCACTCTCTGTCACTCTATCTCTCTCACTCTCTGTCACTCTATCTCTCTCACTCTGTCACTCTATCTCTCTCACTCTGTGACTCTATCTCTCTCACTCTCTGTCACTCTATCTCTCTCACTCTGTCACTCTATCTCTCTCACTCTGTCACTCTCTCTCACTCTCAGTCACTCTATCTCTCTCACTCTCAGTCACTCTATCTCTCTCACTCTCAGTCACTCTATCTCTCTCACTCTGTCACTCTATCTCTCACTCTCAGTCACTCTATCTCTCTCACTCTCTGTCACTCTATCTCTCTCACTGTGTCACTCTATCTCTCTCACTCTCAGTCACTCTATCTCTCTCACTCTCAGTCACTCTATCTCTCTCACTCTGTCACTCTATCTCTCTCACTCTCAGTCACTCTATCTCTCTGACTCTCAGTCACTCTATCTCTCTCACTCTCTGTCACTCTATCTCTCTCACTCTGTCAGTCTATCTCTCTCACTCTGTCACTCTATCTCTCTCACTCTCAGTCACTCTATCTCTCTCACTCTCAGTCACTCTATCTCTCTCTCTCTCTGTCACTCTATCTCTCTCACTCTCAGTCACTCTATCTCTCTCACTGTCTGTCACTCTATCTCTCTCACTCTCAGTCACTCTATCTCTCTCACTCTGTCACTCTATCTCTCTCACTCTGTCACTCTATCTCTCTCACTCTCTGTCACTCTATCTCTCTCACTCTCTGTCACTCTATCTCTCTCACTCTCCGTCACTCTATCTCTCTCACTCTCAGTCACTCAATCTCTCTCACTCTCAGTCACTCTATCTCTCTCACTCTCAGTCACTCTATCTCTCTCACTCTCTGTCACTCTATCTCTCTCACTCTGTCACTCTATCTCTCTCACTCTCAGTCACGCTATCTCTCTCACTCTCAGTCACTCTATCACTCTCACTCTCTGTCACTCTATCTCTCTCACTCTCTGTCACTCTATCTCTCCGACTCTCAGTCACTCTATCTCTCTCACTCTGTCACTCTATCTCTCTCACTCTCAGTCACTCTATCTCTCTCACTCTGTCACTCTATCACTCTCACTCTCTGTCACTCTATCTCTCTCACTCTCAGTCACTCTATCTCTCTCACTCTCAGTCACTCTATCTCTCTCACTCTCTGTCACTCTATCTCTCTCACTCTGTCACTCTATCTCTCTCACTCTGTCACTCTATCTCTCTCACTCTCAGTCACTCTATCTCTCTCACTCTCTGTCACTCTATCTCTCTCACTCTCAGTCACTCTATCTCTCTCACTCTCTGTCACTCTATCTCTCTCACTCTCTGTCACTCTATCTCTCTCACTCTCAGTCACTCTATCTCTCTCACTCTCAGTCACTCTATCTCTCTCACTCTCAGTCACTCTATCTCTCTCACTCTGTCACTCTATCTCTCTCACTCTCAGTCACTCTATCTCTCTCACTCTCTGTCACTCTATCTCTCTCACTCTGTCACTCTATCTCTCTCACTCTCAGTCACTCTATCTCTCTCACTCTCAGTCACTCTATCTCTCTCACTCTGTCACTCTATCTCTCTCACTCTCAGTCACTCTATCTCTCTCACTCTGTCACTCTATCTCTCCCACTCTCAGTCACTCTATCTCTCTCACTCTCAGTCACTCTATCTCTCTCACTCTCAGTCACTCTATCTCTCTCACTCTGTCACTCTATCTCTCTCACTCTCTGTCACTCTATCTCTCTCACTCTCAGTCACTCTATCTCTCTCACTCTCTGTCACTCTATCTCTCTCACTCTCTGTCACTCTATCTCTCTCACTCTGTCACTCTATCTCTCTCACTCTCAGTCACTCTATCTCTCTCACTCTCAGTCACTCTATCTCTCTCACTCTCAGTCACTCTATCTCTCTCACTCTCAGTCACTCTATCTCTCTCACTCTCTGTCACTCTATCTCTCTCACTCTCAGTCACTCTATCTCTCTCAATCTGTCACTCTATCTCTCTCACTCTGTCACTCTATCTCTCTCACTCTGTCACTCTATCTCTCTCACTCTCAGTCACTCTATCTCTCTCACTCTCTGTCACTCTATCTCTCTCACTCTGTCACTCTATCTCTCTCACTCTCAGTCACTCTATCTCTCTCACTCTCAGTCACTCTATCTCTCTCACTCTCAGTCACTCTATCTCTCTCACTCTGTCACTCTATCTCTCTCACTCTGTCACTCTATCTCTCTCACTCTGTCACTCTATCTCTCCCACTCTCAGTCACTCTATCTCTCTCACTCTCTGTCACTCTATCTCTCTCACTCTCAGTCACACTATCTCTCTCACTCTCAGTCACTCTATCTCTCTCACTCTGTCACTCTATCTCTCTCACTCTGTCACTCTATCTCTCTCACTCTCAGTCACTCTATCTCTCTCACTCTGTCACTCTATCTCTCACACTCTGTCACTCTATCTCTCTCACTCTCAGTCACACTATCTCTCGCACTCTCAGTCACTCTATCTCTCTCACTCTGTCACTCTATCTCTCTCACTCTGTCACTCTATCTCTCTCACTCTGTCACTCTATCTCTCTCACTCTCAGTCACTCTATCTCTCTCACTCTCTGTCACTCTATCTCTCTCACTCTCAGTCACTCTATCTCTCTCACTCTCAGTCACTGTATCTCTCTCACTCTCAGTCACTCTATCTCTCTCACTCTCAGTCACTCTATCTCTCTCACTCTCAGTCACTCTATCTCTCTCACTCTGTCACTCTATCTCTCTCACTCTCAGTCACTCTACCTCTCTCACTCTGTCACTCTATCTCTCTCACTCTCAGTCACTCTATCACTCTCACTCTCTGTCACTCTATCTCTCTCACTCTGTCACTCTATCTCTCTCACTCTCAGACACTCTATCTCTCTCACTCTGTCACTCTATCTCTCTCACTCTCAGTCACTCTATCTCTCTCACTCTGTCACTCTATCTCTCTCACTCTGTCACTCTATCTCTCTCACTCTCAGTCACTCTATCTCTCTCACTCTGTCACTCTATCTCTCTCACTCTCTGTCACTCTATCTCTCTCACTCTGTCACTCTATCTCTCTCACTCTCAGTCACTCTATCTCTCTCACTCTCTGTCACTCTATCTCTCTCACTCTCAGTCACTCTATCTCTCTCACTCTCAGTCACTCTATCTCTCTCACTCTCAGTCACTCTATCTCTCTCACTCTCAGTCACTCTATCTCTCTCACTCTCAGTCACTCTATCTCTCTCAATCTCTGTCACTCTATCTCTCACTCTCGGTCACTCTATCTGTGTCACTCTCTGTCACTCTATCTCTCTCACTCTCAGTCACTCTATCTCTCTCACTCTCAGTCACTCTATCTCTCTCACTCTCTGTCACTCTATCTCTCTCACTCTCCCACTCTATCTCTCTCACTCTCAGGCACTCTATCTGTCTCACTCTCTGTCACTCTATCTCTCTCACTCTCCCACTCTATCTCTCTCACTCTCAGGCACTCTATCTCTCTCACTCTCTGTCACTCTATATCTCTCACTCTCAGTCACTCTATCTCTCTCACTCTCCCACTCTATCTCTCTCACTCTGTCACTCTATCTCTCTCACTCTCAGGCACTCTATCTCTCTCACTCTCTGTCACTCTATCTCTCTCACTCTGTCACTCTATCTCTCTCACTCTCTGTCACTCTATCTCTCTCACTCTCAGTCACTCTATCTCTCTCACTCTCAGTCACTCTATCTCTCTCACTCTCCCACTCTATCTCTCTCACTCTCAGGCACTCTATCTCTCTCACTCTCTGTCACTCTATCTCTCTCACTCTCTGTCACTCTATCTCTCTCACTCTCAGTCACTCTATCTCTCTCACTCAGTCACTCTATCTCTCTCACTCTCTGTCACTCTATCTCTCTCACTCTCAGTCACTCTATCTCTCTCACTCTCAGTCACTCTATCTCTCTCACTCTCTGTCACTCTATCTCTCTCACTCTCAGTCACTCTATCTCTCTCACTCTCAGTCACTCTATCTCTCTCACACTCAGTCACTCTATCTCTCTCACTCTGTCACTCTATCTCTCTCACTCTCTGTCACTCTATCTGTCTCACTCTCTGTCACTCTATCTCTCTCACTCTCAGTCACTCTATCTCTCTCACTCTCAGTCACTCTATCTCTCTCACTCTCAGTCACTCTATCTCTCTCACTCTCAGTCACTCTATCTCTCTCACTCTCTGTCACTCTATCTCTCTCACTCTCTGTCACTCTATCACTCTCACTCTCAGTCACTCTATCTCTCTCACTCTGTCACTCTATCTCTCTCACTCTCTGTCACTCTATCTGTCTCACTCTCTGTCACTCTATCTCTCTCACTCTCAGTCACTCTATCTCTCTCACTCTCAGTCACTCTATCTCTCTCACTCTCAGTCACTCTATCTCTCTCACTCTCAGTCACTCTATCTCTCTCACTCTCTGTCACTCTATCTCTCTCACTCTCTGTCACTCTATCACTCTCACTCTCAGTCACTCTATCTCTCTCACTCTGTCACTCTATCTCTCTCACTCTGTCACTCTATCTCTCTCACTCTCAGTCACTCTATCTCTCACACTCTCTGTCACTCTATCTCTCTCACTCTCTGTCACTCTATCTCTCTCACTCTCTGTCACTCTATCTCTCTCACTCTCAGTCACTCTATCTCTCTCACTCTCTGTCACTCTATCTCTCTCACTCTCAGTCACTCTATCTCTCTCACTCTCAGTCACTCTATCTCTCTCACTCTGTCACTCTATCTCTCTCACTCTGTCACTCTATCTCTCTCACTCTCAGTCACTCTATCTCTCTCACTCTCTGTCACTCTATCTCTCTCACTCTCAGTCACTCTATCTCTCTCACTCTCTGTCACTCTATCTCTCTCACTCTGTCACTCTATCTCTCTCACTCTCAGTCACTCTATCTCTCTCACTCTCTGTCACTCTATCTCTCTCACTCTCAGTCACTCTATCTCTCTGACTCTGTCACTCTATCTCTCTCACTCTCAGTCACTCTATCTCTCTCACTCTCTGTCACTCTATCTCTCTCACTCTCAGTCACTCTATCTCTCTCACTCTGTCACTCTCTCTATCTCACTCTGTCACTCTATCTCTCTCACTCTCAGTCACTCTATCTCTCTCACTCTCAGTCACTCTATCTCTCTCACTCTCTGTCACTCTATCTCTCTCACTCTCAGTCACTCTATCTCTCTCACTCTGTCACTCTATCTCTCTCACTCTCTGTCACTCTATCTCTCTCACTCTCTGTCACTCTATCTCTCTCACTCTCTGTCACTCTATCTCTCTCACTCTCAGTCACTCTATCTCTCTCACTCTCAGTCACTCTATCTCTCTCACACTCAGTCACTCTATCTCTCTCACTCTCTGTCACTCTGTCTCTCTCACTCTCAGTCACTCTATCTCTCTCACTCTCAGTCCCTCTATCTCTCTCACTCTGTCACTCTATCTCTCTCACTCTCAGTCACTCTATCTCTCTCACTCTCAGTCACTCTATCTCTCTCACTCTCAGTCACTCTATCTCTCTCACACTCAGTCACTCTATCTCTCTCACTCTCTGTCACTCTGTCTCTCTCACTCGCAGTCACTCTATCTCTCTCACTCTCAGTCACTCTATCTCTCTCACTCTGTCACTCTCTCTCTCACTCTCTGTCACTCTATCTCTCTCACTCTCAGTCACTCTATCTCTCTCACTCTCAGTCACTCTATCTCTCTCACTCTCTGTCACTCTATCTCTCTCACTCTCTGTCACTCTATCTCTCTCACTCTCAGTCACTCTATCTCTCTCACTCTCAGTCACTCTATCTCTCTCACACTCAGTCACTCTATCTCTCTCACTCTCTGTCACTCTGTCTCTCTCACTCTCAGTCACTCTATCTCTCTCACTCTGTCTCTCTATCTCACTCTCTGTCACTCTATCTCTCTCACTCTCAGTCACTCTATCTCTCTCACTCTCAGTCACTCTATCTCTCTCACTCTCTGTCACTCTATCTGTGTCACTCTCTGTCACTCTATCTCTCTCACTCTCTGTCACTCTGTCTCTCTCACTCTCAGTCACTCTATCTCTCTCACTCTGTCTCTCTATCTCACTCTCAGTCACTCTATCTCTCACTCTCAGTCACTCTATCTCTCTCACTCTCTGTCACTCTATCTCTCTCACTCTCAGTCACTCTATCTCTCTCACTCTGTCACTCTATCTCTCTCACTCTCAGTCACTCAATCTCTCTCACTCTCTGTCACTCTATCTCTCTCACTCTCTGTCACTCTATCTCTCTCACTCTCTGTCACTCTTTCTCTCTCACTCTGTCACTCTATCTCTCTCACTCTCTGTCACTCTATCTCTCTCTCTCTCAGTCACTCTATCTCTCTCACTCTCTGTCACTCTATCTCTCTCACTCTGTCACTCTATCTCTCTCACTCTCAGTCACTCTATCTCTCTCACTCTCAGTCACTCTATCTCTCTCACTCAGTCACTCTATCTCTCTCACTCTCAGTCACTCTATCTCTCTCACTCTCAGTCACTCTATCTCTCTCACTCTCAGTCACTCTATCTCTCTCACTCTCTGTCACTCTATCTCTCTCACTCTCAGTCACTCTATCTCTCTCTCTCTCAGTCACTCTATCTCTCTCACTCTCTGTCACTCTATCTCTCTCACTCTGTCACTCTATCTCTCTCACTCTCAGTCACTCTATCTCTCTCACTCTCAGTCACTCTATCTCTCTCACTCAGTCACTCTATCTCTCTCACTCTCAGTCACTCTATCTCTCTCACTCTCAGTCACTCTATCTCTCTCTCTCTCAGTCACTCTATCTCTCTCACTCTCTGTCACTCTATCTCTCTCACTCTGTCACTCTATCTCTCTCACTCTCAGTCTCTCTATCTCTCTCACTCTCAGTCACTCTATCTCTCTCACTCAGTCACTCTATCTCTCTCACTCTCAGTCACTCTATCTCTCTCACTCTCAGTCACTCTATCTCTCTCACTCTCAGTCACTCTATCTCTCTCACTCTCAGTCACTCTATCTCTCTCACTCTCAGTCACTCTATCTCTCTCACTCTCAGTCACTCTATCTCTCTCACTCTCTGTCACTCTATCTCTCTCACTCTGTCACTCTATCTCTCTCACTCTCAGTCACTCTATCTCTCTCACTCTCAGTCACTCTATCTCTCTCACTCAGTCACTCTATCTCTCTCACTCTCAGTCACTCTATCTCTCTCACTCTCAGTCACTCTATCTCTCTCACTCTCAGTCACTCTATCTCTCTCACTCTCAGTCACTCTATCTCTCTCACTCTCAGTCACTCTATCTCTCTCACTCTGTCACTCTATCTCTCTCACTCTCAGTCACTCTATCTCTCTCACTCTCTGTCACTCTTTCTCTCTCACTCTGTCACTCCATCTCTCTCACTCTCTGTCACTCTATCTCTCTCTCTCTCAGTCACTCTATCTCTCTCACTCTCTGTCACTCTATCTCTCTCACTCTCTGTCACTCTGTCTCTCTCACTCTCAGTCACTCTATCTCTCTCACTCTCAGTCACTCTATCTCTCTCTCTCTCAGTCACTCTATCTCTCTCACTCTCTGTCACTCTATCTCTCTCACTCTCTGTCACTCTGTCTCTCTCACTCTCAGTCACTCTATCTCTCTCACTCTCAGTCACTCTATCTCTCTCACTCTGTCACTCTATCTCTCTCACTCTCAGTCACTCTATCTCTCTCACTCTGACACTCTATCTCTCTCACTCTCAGTCACTCTATCTCTCTCTATCTCAGTCACTCAATCTCTCTCACTCTCAGTCACTCTATCTCTCACTCTCAGTCACTCTATCTCTCTCACTCTCTGTCACTCTATCTCTCTCACTCTCTGTCACTCTATCTCTCTCACTCTCAGTCACTCTCACTCTCACTCTGTGACTCTATCTCTCTCACTCTCTGTCACTCTATCTCTCTCACTCTCAGTCACTCTATCTCTCTCACTCTCAGTCACTCTAACTCTCTCACTCTCAGTCACTCTATCTCTCTCACTCTCAGTCACTCTATCTCTCTCACTCTCTGTCACTCTATCTCTCTCACTCTGTCACTCTATCTCTCTCACTCTGTCACTCTATCTCTCTCACTCTCAGTCACTCTATCTGTGTCACTCTCTGTCACTCTATCTCTCTCACTCTCTGTCACTCTATCTATCTCACTCTCAGTCACTCTATCTCTCTCACTCTCTGTCACTCTATCTCTCTCACTCTCTGTCACTCTATCTCTCTCACTCTCTGTCACTCTATCTCTCTCACTCTCAGTCACTCTATCTCTCTCACTCTCTGTCACTCTATCTCTCTCACTCTCAGTCACTCTATCTCTCTCACTCTCAGTCACTCTATCTCTCTCACTCTGTCACTCTATCTCTCTCACTCTGTCACTCTATCTCTCTCACTCTCAGTCACTCTATCTCTCTCACTCTCTGTCACTCTATCTCTCTCACTCTCAGTCACTCTATCTCTCTCACTCTCTGTCACTCTATCTCTCTCACTCTGTCACTCTATCTCTCTCACTCTCAGTCACTCTATCTCTCTCACTCTCTGTCACTCTATCTCTCTCACTCTCAGTCACTCTATCTCTCTGACTCTGTCACTCTATCTCTCTCACTCTCAGTCACTCTATCTCTCTCACTCTCTGTCACTCTATCTCTCTCACTCTCAGTCACTCTATCTCTCTCACTCTGTCACTCTCTCTATCTCACTCTGTCACTCTATCTCTCTCACTCTCAGTCAAACTATCTCTCTCACTCTCAGTCACTCTATCTCTCTCACTCTCTGTCACTCTATCTCTCTCACTCTCAGTCACTCTATCTCTCTCACTCTGTCACTCTATCTCTCTCACTCTCTGTCACTCTATCTCTCTCACTCTCTGTCACTCTATCTCTCTCACTCTCTGTCACTCTATCTCTCTCACTCTCAGTCACTCTATCTCTCTCACTCTCAGTCACTCTATCTCTCTCACACTCAGTCACTCTATCTCTCTCACTCTCTTTCACTCTGTCTCTCTCACTCTCAGTCACTCTATCTCTCTCACTCTCAGTCACTCTATCTCTCTCACACTCAGTCACTCTATCTCTCTCACTCTCTGTCACTCTGTCTCTCTCACTCGCAGTCACTCTATCTCTCTCACTCTCAGTCACTCTATCTCTCTCACGCTGTCACTCTCTCTCTCACTCTCTGTCACTCTATCTCTCTCACTCTCAGTCACTCTATCTCTCTCACTCTGTCACTCTATCTCTCTCACTCTGTCACTCTATCTCTCTCACTCTCAGTCACTCTATCTCTCTCACTCTCTGTCACTCTATCTCTCTCACTCTCTGTCACTCTATCTCTCTCACTCTCAGTCACTCTATCTCTCTCACTCTCAGTCACTCTATCTCTCTCACACTCAGTCACTCTATCTCTCTCACTCTCTGTCACTCTGTCTCTCTCACTCTCAGTCACTCTATTTCTCTCACTCTGTCTCTCTATCTCACTCTCTGTCACTCTATCTCTCTCACTCTCAGTCACTCTATCTCTCTCACTCTCAGTCACTCTATCTCTCTCACTCTCTGTCACTCTATCTGTGTCACTCTCTGTCACTCTATCTCTCTCACTCTCTGTCACTCTGTCTCTCTCACTCTCAGTCACTCTATCTCTCTCACGCTCAGTCACTCTATCTCTCTCACTCTCAGTCACTCTATCTCTCTCACTCTGTCACTCTATCTCTCTCACTCTCAGTCACTCAATCTCTCTCACTCTCTGTCACTCTATCTCTCTCACTCTGTCACTCTATCTCTCTCACTCTCTGTCACTCTATCTCTCTCACTCTCTGTCACTCTTTCTCTCTCACTCTGTCACTCTATCTCTCTCACTCTCTGTCACTCTATCTCTCTCTCTCTCAGTCACTCTATCTCTCTCACTCTCTGTCACTCTATCTCTCTCACTCTGTCACTCTATCTCTCTCACTCTCAGTCACTCTATCTCTCTCACTCTCAGTCACTCTATCTCTCTCACTCAGTCACTCTATCTCTCTCACTCTCAGTCACTCTATCTCTCTCACTCTCAGTCACTCTATCTCTCTCACTCTCAGTCACTCTATCTCTCTCACTCTCAGTCACTCTATCTCTCTCACTCTCAGTCACTCTATCTCTCTCACTCTCAGTCACTCTATCTCTCTCACTCTGTCACTCTATCTCTCTCACTCTCAGTCACTCTATCTCTCTCACTCTCTGTCACTCTTTCTCTCTCACTCTCAGTCACTCTATCTCTCTCACTCTGTCACTCTATCTCTCTCACTCTGTCACTCTATCTCTCTCACTCTCTGTCACTCTATCTCTCTCACTCTCTGTCACTCTATCTCTCTCACTCTCAGTCACTCTATCTCTCTCACTCTCAGTCACTCTATCTCTCTCACTCTCTGTCACTCTATCTCTCTCACTCTCAGTCACTCTATCTCTCTCACTCTCAGTCATTCTATCTCTCTCACTCTCAGTCACTCTATCTCTCTCACTCTCTGTCACTCTATCTCTCTCACTCTCAGTCACTCTATCTCTCTCACTCTGTCACTCTATCTCTCTCCCACTCAGTCACTCTATCTCTCTCACTCTCAGTCACTCTATCTCTCTCACTCTCTGTCACTCTATCTCTCTCACTCTGTCACTCTATCTCTCTCACACTCTGTCACTCTATCTCTCTCACTCTCAGTCACTCTATCTCTCTCACTCTCAGTCACTCTATCTCTCTCACTCTCAGTCACTCTATCTCTCTCACTCTGTCACTCTATCTCTCTCACTCTGTCACTCTATCTCTCTCACTCTCTGTCACTCTATCTCTCTCACTCTCTGTCACTCTATCTCTCTCACTCTCAGTCACTCTATCTCTCTCACTCGCAGTCACTCTATCTCTCTCACTCTCAGTCACTCTATCTCTCTCACTCTCAGTCACTCTATCTCTCTCACTCTCTGTCACTCTATCTCTCTCACTCTCAGTTACTCTATCTCTCTCACTCTCAGTCACTCTATCTCTCTCACTCTCAGTCACTCTATCTCTCTCACTCTCTGTCACTCTATCTCTCTCACTCTCTGTCACTCTATCTCTCTCACTCTCAGTCACTCTATCTCTCTCACTCTCAGTCATTCTATCTCTCTCACTCTCAGTCACTCTATCTCTCTCACTCTGTCACTCTATCTCTCTCACTCTCAGTCACTCTATCTCTCTCACTCTCTGTCACTCTATCTCTCTCACTCTGTCACTCTATCTCTCTCACTCTCAGTCACTCTATCTCTCTCACTCTCAGTCACTCTATCTCTCTCACTCTGTCACTCTATCTCTCTCACTCTCAGTCACTCTATCTCTCTCACTCTCAGTCACTCTATCTCTCTCACTCTGTCACTCTATCTCTCTCACTCTGTCACTCTATCTCTCTCACTCTCTGTCACTCTATCTCTCTCACTCTGTCACTCTATCTCTCACCCACTCAGTCACTCTATCTCTCTCACTCTCTGTCACTCTATCTCTCTCACTCTCTGTCAGTCTATCTCTCTCACTCTCAGTCACTCTATCTCTCTCACTCTCAGTCACTCTATCTCTCTCACTCTCTGTCACTCTATCTCTCTCACTCTCAGTCACTCTATGTCTCTCACTCTCAGTCATTCTATCTCTCTCACTCTCAGTCACTCTATCTCTCTCACTCTCTGTCACTCTATCTCTCTCACTCTCAGTCACTCTATCTCTCTCACTCTGTCACTCTATCTCTCTCACTCTGTCACTCTATCTCTCTCACTCTCTGTCACTCTATCTCTCTCACTCTCTGTCACTCTATCTCTCTCACTCTCAGTCACTCTATCTCTCTCACTCTCAGTCACTCTATCTCTCTCACTCTCTGTCACTCTATCTCTCTCACTCTCAGTCACTCTATCTCTCTCACTCTCAGTCATTCTATCTCTCTCACTCTCAGTCACTCTATCTCTCTCACTCTCTGTCACTCTATCTCTCTCACTCTCAGTCACTCTATCTCTCTCACTCTGTCACTCTATCTCTCTCCCACTCAGTCACTCTATCTCTCTCACTCTCTGTCACTCTATCTCTCTCACTCTCAGTCTCTCTATCTCTCTCACTCTCAGTCACTCTATCTCTCTCACTCTGTCACTCTATCTCTCTCACTCTCAGTCACTCTATCTCTCTCACTCTCAGTCACTCTATCTCTCTCACTCTCAGTCACTCTATCTCTCTCACTCTCAGTCACTCTATCTCTCTCACTCTCTGTCACTCTATCTCACTCTCAGTCACTCTGTCTCTCTCACTCTCAGTCACTCTATCTCTCTCACACTCAGTCACTCTATCTCTCTCACTCTGTCACTCTATCTCTCTCACTATCAGTCACTCTATCTCTCTCACTCTCAGTCACTCTATCTCTCTCACACTCAGTCACTCTATCTCTCTCACTCTGTCACTCTATCTCTCTCACTCTCAGTCCCTCTATCTCTCTCACTCTGTCACTCTATCTCTCTCACTCTCAGTCACTCTATCTCTCTAACTCTCAGTCACTCTATCTCTCTCACTCTCAGTCACTCTATCTCTCTCACTCTCTGTCACTCTATCTCTCTCACTCTGTCACTCTATCTCTCTCACTCTCAGTCACTCTATCTCTCTCACTCTCTGTCACTCTATGTCTCTCACTCTGTCACTCTATTTCTCTCACTCTCTGTCACTCTATCTCTCTCACTCTCAGTCACTCTATCTCTCTCACTCTGAGTCACTCTATCTCTCTCACTCTGTCCCTCTATCTATCTCACTCTCTGTCACTCTATCTCTCTCATTCTCAGTCACTCAATCTCTATCACTCTGTCACTCTATCTCTCTCACTCTGTCACTCTATTTCTCTCACTCTCTGTCACTCTATCTCTCTCACTCTCTGTCACTCTATCTCTCTCACTCTGTCACTCTATCACTCTCACTCTCAGTCACTCTATCTCTCTCACTCTCAGTCACTCTATCTCTCTCACTCTCAGTCACTCTATCTCTCTCACTCTCTGTCACTCTATCTCTCTCACTCTGTCACTCTATCTCTCTCACTCTCAGTCACTCTATCTCTCTCACTCTCTGTCACTCTATGTCTCTCACTCTGTCACTCTATTTCTCTCACTCTCTGTCACTCTATCTCTCTCACTCTCAGTCACTCTATCTCTCTCACTCTGAGTCACTCTATCTCTCTCACTCTGTCCCTCTATCTATCTCACTCTCTGTCACTCTATCTCTCTCATTCTCAGTCACTCTATCTCTATCACTCTGTCACTCTATCTCTCTCACTCTGTCACTCTATTTCTCTCACTCTCTGTCACTCTATCTCTCTCACTCTCTGTCACTCTATCTCTCTCACTCTGTCACTCTATCTCTCTCACACTCAGTCACTCTATCTCTCTCACTCTCAGTCACTCTATCTCTCTCACTCTCAGTCACTCTATCTCTCTCACTCTCAGTCACTCTATCTCTATCACTCTCTGTCACTCTATCTCTCTCACTCTCAGTGACTCTATCTCTCTCACTCTCTGTCACTCTATCTCTCTCACTCTCTGTCACTCTATCTCTCTCACTCTCTGTCACTCTATCTCTCTCACTCTCAGTCACTCTATCTCTCTCACTCTGTCACTCTATCTCTCTCACTCTCAGTCACTCTATCTCTCTCACTCTCAGTCACTCTATCTCTCTCACTCTGTCACTCTATCTCTCTCACTCTCAGTCACTCTATCTCTCTCACTCTCAGTCACTCTATCTCTCTCACTCTCAGTCACTCTATCTCTCTCACTCTCTGTCACTCTATCTCTCTCACTCTGTCACTGTATCTCTCTCACTCTCAGTCACTCTATCTCTCTCACTCTCAGTCACTCTATCTCTCTCACTCTCTGTCACTCTATCTCTCTCACTCTCAGTCACTCTATCTCTCTCACTCTCTGTCACTCTATCTCTCTCACTCTCAGTCACTCTCTCTCACTATCAGTCACTCTATCTCTCTCACTCTCAGTCACTCTATCTCTCTCACTCTCTGTCACTCTATGTCTCTCACTCTGTCACTCTATCTCTCTCACTCTCAGTCACTCTATCTCTCTGACTCTGTCACTCTATCTCTCTCACTCTCTGTCACTCTATCTCTCTCACACTCAGTCACTCTATCTCTCTCACTATCAGTCACTCTATCTCTCTCACTCTCAGTCACTCAATCTCTCTCACTCTCTGTCACTCTATCTCTCTCACTCTGTCACTCTATCTCTCTCACTCTCAGTCACTCTATCTCTCTGACTCTGTCAGTAGATCTCTCTCACTCTCTGTCACTCTATCTCTCTCACTCTCAGTCACTCTATCTCTCTCACTCTCAGTCACTCTATCTCTCTCACTCTGTCAGTCTATTTCTCTCACTTTCTGTCACTCTATCTCTCTCACACTGTCACTCTATCTCTCTCACTCTCAGTCACTCTATCTCTCTCACTCTCTGTCACTCTATCTCTCTCACACTCAGTCAGTCTATCTCTCTCACTCTCAGTCACTCTATCTCTCTCACTCTCAGTCACTCTATCTCTCTCACTCTCTATCACTCTATCTCTCTCACTCTCAGTCACTCTCTCTCTCTCACTCTCAGTCACTCTATCTCTCTCACTCTCAGTCAGTCTATCTCTCTCACTCTCAGTCACTCTATCTCTCTCACTCTCTGTCACTCTATCTCTCTCACACTCAGTCAGTCTATCTCTCTCACTCTCAGTCACTCTATCTCTCTCACTCTCAGTCACTCTAAATCTCTCACTCTCTGTCACTCAATCTCTCTCACTCTCAGTCACTCTATCCCTCTCACTCTCAGTCACTCTCTCTCTCTCACTCTCAGTCACTCTATCTCTCTCACTCTGTCACTCTATCTCTCTCACTCTGTCACTCTATCTCTCTCACTCTCTGTCACTCTATCTCTCTCACTCTCAGTCACTCTATCCCTCTCACTCTCAGTCACTCTCTCTCTCTCACTCTCAGTCACTCTATCTCTCTCACTCTCTGTCACTCTATCTCTCTCACTCTCTCACTCTATCTCTCTCACTCTCTGTCACTCTATCTCTCTCACTCTCTGTCACTCTATCTCTCTCACTCTCAGTCACTCTATCTCTCTCACTCTGTCACTCTATCTCTCTCACTCTCTGTCACTCTATCTCTCTCACTCTCTGTCACTCTATCTCTCTCACTCTCTGTCACTCTATCTCTCTCACTCTCTGTCACTCTATCTCTCTCACTCTCAGTCACTCTATCTCTCTCACTCTCTGTCACTCTATCTCTCTCACTCTCAGTCACTCTATCTCTCTCACTCTCTGTCACTCTATCTCTCTCACTCTCAGTCACTCTATCTCTCTCACTCTCTGTCACTCTATCTCTCTCACTCTCAGTCACTCTATCTCTCTCACTCTCAGTCACTCTATCTCTCTCACTCTCAGTCACTCTATCTCTCTCACTCTCAGTCACACTATCTCTCTGAATCTGTCACTCTATCTCTCTCACTCTCTGTCACTCTATCTCTCTCACTCTGTCACTCTATCTCTCTCACTCTGTCACTCTATCTCTCACTCTGTCACTCTATCTCTCTCACTCTCAGTCACTCTATCTCTCTCACTCTCAGTCACTCTATCTCTCTCACTCTCTGTCACTCTATCTCTCTCACTCTCTGTCACTCTATCTCTCTCACTCTCAGTCACTCTATCTCTCTCACTCTCTGTCACTCTATCTCTCTGAATCTGTCACTCTATCTCTCTCACTCTCTGTCACTCTATCTCTCTCACTCTGTCACTCTATCTCTCTCACTCTGTCACTCTATCTCTCTCACTCTCAGACACTCTATCTCTCTCACTCTCAGTCACTCTATCTCTCTCACTCTCAGTCACTCTATCTCTCTCACTCTCTGTCACTCTATCTCTCTCCCTCTGTCACTCTATCTCTCTCACTCTCAGTCACTCTATCTCTCTCACTCTCAGTCACTCTATCTCTCTCACTGTATCACTCTATCTCTCTCACTCTCAGTCACTCTATCTCTCTCACTCTCTGTCACTCTATCTCTCTGACTCTGTCACTCTATCTCTCTCACTCTCTGTCACTCTATCTCTCTCACACTCAGTCACTCTATCTCTCTCACTATCAGTCACTCTATCTCTCTCACTCTCAGTCACTCTATCTCTCTGACTCTGTCACTCGATCTCTCTCACTCTCTGTCACTCTATCTCTCTCACACTGTCACTCTATCTCTCTCACTCTCAGTAACTCTATCTCTCTCACTCTCTGTCACTCTATCTCTCTCACACTCAGTCACTCTATCTCTCTCACTCTCAGTCACTCTATCTCTCTCACTCTCAGTCACTCTATCTCTCTCACTCTCAGTCACTCTATCTCTATCACTCTCTGTCACTCTATCTCTCTCACTCTCAGTCACTCTATCTCTCTCACTATCTTTCACTCTATCTCTCTCACTCTCAGTCACTCTATCTCTCTCACTCTCAGTCACTCTATCTCTCTCACTCTGAGTCACTCTATCTCTCTCACTCTCAGTCACTCTATCTCTCTCACTCTCAGTCACTCTATCTCTCTCACTCTCTGTCACTCTATCTCTCTCACTCTCTGTCACTCTATCTCTCTGAATCTGTCACTCTATCTCTCTCACTCTCGGTCACTCTATCTCTCTCACTCTGTCACTCTATCTCTCTCACTCTCAGTCACTCTATCTCTCTCACTCTCAGTCACTCTATCTCTCTGACTCTGTCACTCGATCTCTCTCACTCTCTGTCACTCTATCTCTCTCACACTGTCACTCTATCTCTCTCACTCTCAGTCACTCTATCTCTCTCACTCTCTGTCACTCTATCTCTCTCACACTCAGTCACTCTATCTCTCTCACTCTGTCACTCTATCTCTCTCACTCTGTCACTCTATCTCTCTCACTCTCAGTCACTCTATCTCTCTCACTCTCAGTCACTCTATCTCTCTCACTCTCAGTCACTCTATCTCTCTCACTCTCTGTCACTCTATCTCTCTCACTCAGTCACTCTATCTCTCTGACTCTGTCACTCGATCTCTCTCACTCTCTGTCACTCTATCTCTCTCACTCTCAGTCACTCTATCTCTCTCACTCTGTCACTCTATCTCTCTCACTCTCTGTCACTCTATCTCTCTCACTCTCAGTCACTCTATCTCTCTCACTCTCTGTCACTCTATCTCTCTCACTCTCAGTCACTCTATCTCTCTCACTCTCTGTCACTCTATCTCTCTCACACTCAGTCACTCTATCTCTCTCACTCTGTCACTCTATCTCTCTCACTCTGTCACTCTATCTCTCTCACTCTCAGTCACTCTATCTCTCTCACTCTCAGTCACTCTATCTCTCTCACTCTCAGTCACTCTATCTCTATCACTCTCTGTCACTCTATCTCTCTCACTCTCAGTCACTCTATCTCTCTCACTCTCTTTCACTCTATCTCTCTCACTCTCAGTCACTCTATCTCTCTCACTCTCAGTCACTCTATCTCTCTCACTCTCAGTCACTCTATCTCTCTCACTCTGTCACTCTATCTCTCACACTCTCTGTCACTCTATCTCTCATTCTCAGTCACTCTATCTCTCTCACTCTCAGTCACTCTATCTCTCTCATTCTCAGTCACTCTATCTCTCTCACTCTCAGTCACTCTATCTCTCTCATTCTCAGTCACTCTATCTCTCTCACTCTCAGTCACTCTATCTCTCTAATTCTCAGTCACTCTATTTCTCTCACTTTCTGTCACTCTATCTCTCTCACTCTCTGTCACTCTATCTCTCTCACTCTCTGTCACTCTATCTCTGTCACTCTCTGTCACTCTATCTCTCTCACTCTCAGTCACTCTATCTCTCTCACTCTGTCACTCTATCTCTCTCAATCTGTCACTCTATCTCTCTCACTCTGTCACTCTATCTCTCTCACTCTGTCACTCTATCTCTCTCACTCTCAGTCACTCTATCTCTCTCACTCTTTCACTCTATCCCTCTCACTCTCAGTCACTCTATCTCTCTCACTCTGTCACTCGATCTCTCTCACTCTCTGTCACTCTATCTCTCTCACTCTCAGTCACTCTATCTCTCTCACTCTCAGTCACTCTATCTCTCTCACTCTGTCACTCTATCTCTCTCACTCTCAGTCACTCTATCTCTCTCACTTTGTCACTCGATATCTCTCGCTCTCTGTCACTCTATCTCTCTCACTCTGAGTCACTCTATCTCTCTCACTCTGTCACTCTATCTCTCTCACTCTCAGTCACTCTATCTCTCTCACTCTCAGTCACTCTATCTCTCTCCCTCTCTGTCACTCTATCTCTCTCACTCTCAGTCACTCTATCTCTCTCACTCTGTCACTCTATCTCTCTGATTCTGTCACTCTATCTCTCTCACTCTCTGTCACTCTATCTCTCTCACTCTCAGTCACTCTATCTCTCTCACTCTCAGTCAATCTATCTCTCTCACTCTCAGTCACTCTATCTCTCTCACTCTGTCACTCGATCTCTCTCACTCTCTGTCACTCTATCTCTCTCACTCTCAGTCACTCTATCTCTCTCACTCTGTCACTCTATCTCTCTCACTCTGTCACTCTATCCCTCTCACTCTCAGTCACTCTATCTCTCTCTCTCTGTCACTCGATCTCTCTCACTCTCTGTCACTCTATCTCTCTCACTCTCAGTCACTCTATCTCTCTCACTCCCTGTCACTCTATCTCTCTCACTCTGTCACTCGATCTCTCTCACTCTCTGTCACTCTATCTCTCTCACTCTCAGTCACTCTATCTCTCTCACTCTCAGTCACTCTATCTCTCTCACTCTCAGTCACTCTATCTCTCTCACTCTGTCACTCGATCTCTCTCACTCTCTGTCACTCTATCTCTCTCACTCTGTCACTCTATCTCTCTCACTCTCAGTTACTCTATCTCTCTCACTCTCAGTCACTCTATCTCTCTCACTCTCAGTCACTCTATCTCTCTCACTCTCTGTCACTCTATCTCTCTCACTCTGTCACTCTATCTCTCTCACACTCAGTCACTCTATCTCTCTCATTCGCTGTCACTCAATCTCTCTCACTCTCAGTCACTCCATCTCTCTCACTCTCTGTCACTATATCTCTCTCAATCTCAGTCACTCTATCTCTCTCACTCTCTGTCACTCGATCTCTCTCACTCTCTGTCACTCTATCTCTCTCACTCTCAGTCACTCTATCTCTCTCACTCCCTGTCACTCTATCTCTCTCACTCTCAGTCACTCTATCTCTCACTCTCTGTCACTCTATCTCTGTCACTCTCTGTCACTCTATCTCTCTCACTCTGTCACTCTATCTCTCTCACTCTCTGTCACTCTATCTCTCTCACTCTGTCACTCTATCTCTCTCACTCTCTGTCACTCTATCTCTCTGACTCTGTCACTCTATCTCTCTCACTCTCAGTCACTCTATCTCTCTCACTCTCTGTCACTCTATCTCTCACTCTCTGTCACTCTATCTCTGTCACTCTCTGTCACTCTATCTCTCTCACTCTGTCACTCTATCTCTCTCACTCTCAGTCACTCTATCTCTCTCACTCCCTGTCACTCTATCTCTCTCACTCTCTGTCACTCTATCTCTCACTCTCTGTCACTCTATCTCTGTCACTCTCTGTCACTCTATCTCTCTCACTCTGTCACTCTATCTCTCTCACTCTCTGTCACTCTATCTCTCTGACTCTGTCACTCTATCTCTCTCACTCTCTGTCACTCTATCTCTCTGACTCTGTCACTCAATCTCTCTCACTCTCAGTCACTCTATCTCTCTCACTCTCTGTCACTCTATCTCTCACTCTCTGTCACTCTATCTCTGTCACTCTCTGTCACTCTATCTCTCTCACTCTGTCACTCTATCTCTCTCACTCTCTGTCACTCTATCTCTCTCACTCTCAGACACTCTATCTCTCTCACTCTCTGTCACTCTATCTCTCTCACTCTCAGTCACTCTATCTCTCTCACTCTCAGTCACTCTATCTCTCTCACTCTGTCACTCTATCTCTCTCACTCTCTGTCACTCTATCTCTCTCACTCTGTCACTCTATCTCTCTCACTCTCAGTCACTCTATCTCTCTCACTCTGTCACTCTATCTCTCATTCTCAGTCACTCTATCTCTCTCACTCTCTGTCACTCTATCTCTCTCATTCACAGTCACTCTATCTCTCTCACTCTGTCACTCTATCTCTCTCACTCTCAGTCACTCTATCTCTCTCACTCTCAGTCACTCTATCTCTCTCACTCTCAGTCACTCTATCTCTCTCTCTCTCTGTCACTCTATCTCTCTCACTCTCAGTCACTCTATCTCTCTCACTCTGTCACTCTATCTCTCTCACTCTCTGTCACTCTATCTCTCTCACTCTCAATCACTCTATCTCTCTCACACTCAGTCACTCTATCTCTCTCACTCTCTGTCACTCTATCTCTCTCACTCTCAGTTACTCTATCTCTCTCACTCTCAGTCACTCTATCTCTCTCACTCTCAGTCACTCTATCTCTCTCACTCTCTGTCACTCTATCTCTCTCACTCTCTGTCACTCTATCTCTCTCACTCTCAGTCACTCTATCTCTCTCACTCTCAGTCATTCTATCTCTCTCACTCTCAGTCACTCTATCTCTCTCACTCTGTCACTCTATCTCTCTCACTCTCAGTCACTCTATCTCTCTCACTCTCTGTCACTCTATCTCTCTCACTCTGTCACTCTATCTCTCTCACTCTCAGTCACTCTATCTCTCTCACTCTCAGTCACTCTATCTCTCTCACTCTGTCACTCTATCTCTCTCACTCTCAGTCACTCTATCTCTCTCACTCTCAGTCACTCTATCTCTCTCACTCTGTCACTCTATCTCTCTCACTCTGTCACTCTATCTCTCTCACTCTCTGTCACTCTATCTCTCTCACTCTGTCACTCTATCTCTCACCCACTCAGTCACTCTATCTCTCTCACTCTCTGTCACTCTATCTCTCTCACTCTCTGTCAGTCTATCTCTCTCACTCTCAGTCACTCTATCTCTCTCACTCTCAGTCACTCTATCTCTCTCACTCTCTGTCACTCTATCTCTCTCACTCTCAGTCACTCTATGTCTCTCACTCTCAGTCATTCTATCTCTCTCACTCTCAGTCACTCTATCTCTCTCACTCTCTGTCACTCTATCTCTCTCACTCTCAGTCACTCTATCTCTCTCACTCTGTCACTCTATCTCTCTCACTCTGTCACTCTATCTCTCTCACTCTCTGTCACTCTATCTCTCTCACTCTCTGTCACTCTATCTCTCTCACTCTCAGTCACTCTATCTCTCTCACTCTCAGTCACTCTATCTCTCTCACTCTCTGTCACTCTATCTCTCTCACTCTCAGTCACTCTATCTCTCTCACTCTCAGTCATTCTATCTCTCTCACTCTCAGTCACTCTATCTCTCTCACTCTCTGTCACTCTATCTCTCTCACTCTCAGTCACTCTATCTCTCTCACTCTGTCACTCTATCTCTCTCCCACTCAGTCACTCTATCTCTCTCACTCTCTGTCACTCTATCTCTCTCACTCTCAGTCTCTCTATCTCTCTCACTCTCAGTCACTCTATCTCTCTCACTCTGTCACTCTATCTCTCTCACTCTCAGTCACTCTATCTCTCTCACTCTCAGTCACTCTATCTCTCTCACTCTCAGTCACTCTATCTCTCTCACTCTCAGTCACTCTATCTCTCTCACTCTCTGTCACTCTATCTCACTCTCAGTCACTCTGTCTCTCTCACTCTCAGTCACTCTATCTCTCTCACACTCAGTCACTCTATCTCTCTCACTCTGTCACTCTATCTCTCTCACTATCAGTCACTCTATCTCTCTCACTCTCAGTCACTCTATCTCTCTCACACTCAGTCACTCTATCTCTCTCACTCTGTCACTCTATCTCTCTCACTCTCAGTCACTCTATCTCTCTCACTCTGTCACTCTATCTCTCTCACTCTCAGTCACTCTATCTCTCTAACTCTCAGTCACTCTATCTCTCTCACTCTCAGTCACTCTATCTCTCTCACTCTCTGTCACTCTATCTCTCTCACTCTGTCACTCTATCTCTCTCACTCTCAGTCACTCTATCTCTCTCACTCTCTGTCACTCTATGTCTCTCACTCTGTCACTCTATTTCTCTCACTCTCTGTCACTCTATCTCTCTCACTCTCAGTCACTCTATCTCTCTCACTCTGAGTCACTCTATCTCTCTCACTCTGTCCCTCTATCTATCTCACTCTCTGTCACTCTATCTCTCTCATTCTCAGTCACTCAATCTCTATCACTCTGTCACTCTATCTCTCTCACTCTGTCACTCTATTTCTCTCACTCTCTGTCACTCTATCTCTCTCACTCTCTGTCACTCTATCTCTCTCACTCTGTCACTCTATCACTCTCACTCTCAGTCACTCTATCTCTCTCACTCTCAGTCACTCTATCTCTCTCACTCTCAGTCACTCTATCTCTCTCACTCTCTGTCACTCTATCTCTCTCACTCTGTCACTCTATCTCTCTCACTCTCAGTCACTCTATCTCTCTCACTCTCTGTCACTCTATGTCTCTCACTCTGTCACTCTATTTCTCTCACTCTCTGTCACTCTATCTCTCTCACTCTCAGTCACTCTATCTCTCTCACTCTGAGTCACTCTATCTCTCTCACTCTGTCCCTCTATCTATCTCACTCTCTGTCACTCTATCTCTCTCATTCTCAGTCACTCTATCTCTATCACTCTGTCACTCTATCTCTCTCACTCTGTCACTCTATTTCTCTCACTCTCTGTCACTCTATCTCTCTCACTCTCTGTCACTCTATCTCTCTCACTCTGTCACTCTATCTCTCTCACACTCAGTCACTCTATCTCTCTCACTCTCAGTCACTCTATCTCTCTCACTCTCAGTCACTCTATCTCTCTCACTCTCAGTCACTCTATCTCTATCACTCTCTGTCACTCTATCTCTCTCACTCTCAGTGACTCTATCTCTCTCACTCTCTGTCACTCTATCTCTCTCACTCTCTGTCACTCTATCTCTCTCACTCTCTGTCACTCTATCTCTCTCACTCTCAGTCACTCTATCTCTCTCACTCTGTCACTCTATCTCTCTCACTCTCAGTCACTCTATCTCTCTCACTCTCAGTCACTCTATCTCTCTCACTCTGTCACTCTATCTCTCTCACTCTCAGTCACTCTATCTCTCTCACTCTCAGTCACTCTATCTCTCTCACTCTCAGTCACTCTATCTCTCTCACTCTCTGTCACTCTATCTCTCTCACTCTGTCACTGTATCTCTCTCACTCTCAGTCACTCTATCTCTCTCACTCTCAGTCACTCTATCTCTCTCACTCTCTGTCACTCTATCTCTCTCACTCTCAGTCACTCTATCTCTCTCACTCTCTGTCACTCTATCTCTCTCACTCTCAGTCACTCTCTCTCACTATCAGTCACTCTATCTCTCTCACTCTCAGTCACTCTATCTCTCTCACTCTCTGTCACTCTATGTCTCTCACTCTGTCACTCTATCTCTCTCACTCTCAGTCACTCTATCTCTCTGACTCTGTCACTCTATCTCTCTCACTCTCTGTCACTCTATCTCTCTCACACTCAGTCACTCTATCTCTCTCACTATCAGTCACTCTATCTCTCTCACTCTCAGTCACTCAATCTCTCTCACTCTCTGTCACTCTATCTCTCTCACTCTGTCACTCTATCTCTCTCACTCTCAGTCACTCTATCTCTCTGACTCTGTCACTCGATCTCTCTCACTCTCTGTCACTCTATCTCTCTCACTCTCAGTCACTCTATCTCTCTCACTCTCAGTCACTCTATCTCTCTCACTCTGTCAGTCTATTTCTCTCACTTTCTGTCACTCTATCTCTCTCACACTGTCACTCTATCTCTCTCACTCTCAGTCACTCTATCTCTCTCACTCTCTGTCACTCTATCTCTCTCACTCTGTCACTCTATCTCTCTCACACTCAGTCACTCTATCTCTCTCACTCTCAGTCACTCTATCTCTCTCACTCTCAGTCACTCTATCTCTCTCACTCTCAGTCACTCTATCTCTATCACTCTCTGTCACTCTATCTCTCTCACTCTCAGTGACTCTATCTCTCTCACTCTCTGTCACTCTATCTCTCTCACTCTCTGTCACTCTATCTCTCTCACTCTCTGTCACTCTATCTCTCTCACTCTCAGTCACTCTATCTCTCTCACTCTGTCACTCTATCTCTCTCACTCTCAGTCACTCTATCTCTCTCACTCTCAGTCACTCTATCTCTCTCACTCTGTCACTCTATCTCTCTCACTCTCAGTCACTCTATCTCTCTCACTCTCAGTCACTCTATCTCTCTCACTCTCAGTCACTCTATCTCTCTCACTCTCTGTCACTCTATCTCTCTCACTCTGTCACTGTATCTCTCTCACTCTCAGTCACTCTATCTCTCTCACTCTCAGTCACTCTATCTCTCTCACTCTCTGTCACTCTATCTCTCTCACTCTCAGTCACTCTATCTCTCTCACTCTCTGTCACTCTATCTCTCTCACTCTCAGTCACTCTCTCTCACTATCAGTCACTCTATCTCTCTCACTCTCAGTCACTCTATCTCTCTCACTCTCTGTCACTCTATGTCTCTCACTCTGTCACTCTATCTCTCTCACTCTCAGTCACTCTATCTCTCTGACTCTGTCACTCTATCTCTCTCACTCTCTGTCACTCTATCTCTCTCACACTCAGTCACTCTATCTCTCTCACTATCAGTCACTCTATCTCTCTCACTCTCAGTCACTCAATCTCTCTCACTCTCTGTCACTCTATCTCTCTCACTCTGTCACTCTATCTCTCTCACTCTCAGTCACTCTATCTCTCTGACTCTGTCACTCGATCTCTCTCACTCTCTGTCACTCTATCTCTCTCACTCTCAGTCACTCTATCTCTCTCACTCTCAGTCACTCTATCTCTCTCACTCTGTCAGTCTATTTCTCTCACTTTCTGTCACTCTATCTCTCTCACACTGTCACTCTATCTCTCTCACTCTCAGTCACTCTATCTCTCTCACTCTCTGTCACTCTATCTCTCTCACACTCAGTCAGTCTATCTCTCTCACTCTCAGTCACTCTATCTCTCTCACTCTCAGTCACTCTATCTCTCTCACTCTCTATCACTCTATCTCTCTCACTCTCAGTCACTCTCTCTCTCTCACTCTCAGTCACTCTATCTCTCTCACTCTCAGTCAGTCTATCTCTCTCACTCTCAGTCACTCTATCTCTCTCACTCTCTGTCACTCTATCTCTCTCACACTCAGTCAGTCTATCTCTCTCACTCTCAGTCACTCTATCTCTCTCACTCTCAGTCACTCTAAATCTCTCACTCTCTGTCACAAAATCTCTCTCACTCTCAGTCACTCTATCCCTCTCACTCTCAGTCACTCTCTCTCTCTCACTCTCAGTCACTCTATCTCTCTCACTCTGTCACTCTATCTCTCTCACTCTGTCACTCTATCTCTCTCACTCTCTGTCACTCTATCTCTCTCACTCTCAGTCACTCTATCCCTCTCACTCTCAGTCACTCTCTCTCTCTCACTCTCAGTCACTCTATCTCTCTCACTCTCTGTCACTCTATCTCTCTCACTCTCTCACTCTATCTCTCTCACTCTCTGTCACTCTATCTCTCTCACTCTCTGTCACTCTATCTCTCTCACTCTCAGTCACTCTATCTCTCTCACTCTGTCACTCTATCTCTCTCACTCTCTGTCACTCTATCTCTCTCACTCTCTGTCACTCTATCTCTCTCACTCTCTGTCACTCTATCTCTCTCACTCTCTGTCACTCTATCTCTCTCACTCTCAGTCACTCTATCTCTCTCACTCTCTGTCACTCTATCTCTCTCACTCTCAGTCACTCTATCTCTCTCACTCTCTGTCACTCTATCTCTCTCACTCTCAGTCACTCTATCTCTCTCACTCTCTGTCACTCTATCTCTCTCACTCTCAGTCACTCTATCTCTCTCACTCTCAGTCACTCTATCTCTCTCACTCTCAGTCACTCTATCTCTCTCACTCTCAGTCACACTATCTCTCTGAATCTGTCACTCTATCTCTCTCACTCTCTGTCACTCTATCTCTCTCACTCTGTCACTCTATCTCTCTCACTCTGTCACTCTATCTCTCACTCTGTCACTCTATCTCTCTCACTCTCAGTCACTCTATCTCTCTCACTCTCAGTCACTCTATCTCTCTCACTCTCTGTCACTCTATCTCTCTCACTCTCTGTCACTCTATCTCTCTCACTCTCAGTCACTCTATCTCTCTCACTCTCTGTCACTCTATCTCTCTGAATCTGTCACTCTATCTCTCTCACTCTCTGTCACTCTATCTCTCTCACTCTGTCACTCTATCTCTCTCACTCTGTCTCTCTATCTCTCTCACTCTCAGACACTCTATCTCTCTCACTCTCAGTCACTCTATCTCTCTCACTCTCAGTCACTCTATCTCTCTCACTCTCTGTCACTCTATCTCTCTCCCTCTGTCACTCTATCTCTCTCACTCTCAGTCACTCTATCTCTCTCACTCTCAGTCACTCTATCTCTCTCACTGTATCACTCTATCTCTCTCACTCTCAGTCACTCTATCTCTCTCACTCTCTGTCACTCTATCTCTCTGACTCTGTCACTCTATCTCTCTCACTCTCTGTCACTCTATCTCTCTCACACTCAGTCACTCTATCTCTCTCACTATCAGTCACTCTATCTCTCTCACTCTCAGTCACTCTATCTCTCTGACTCTGTCACTCGATCTCTCTCACTCTCTGTCACTCTATCTCTCTCACACTGTCACTCTATCTCTCTCACTCTCAGTAACTCTATCTCTCTCACTCTCTGTCACTCTAACTCTCTCACACTCAGTCACTCTATCTCTCTCACTCTCAGTCACTCTATCTCTCTCACTCTCAGTCACTCTATCTCTCTCACTCTCAGTCACTCTATCTCTATCACTCTCTGTCACTCTATCTCTCTCACTCTCAGTCACTCTATCTCTCTCACTATCTTTCACTCTATCTCTCTCACTCTCAGTCACTCTATCTCTCTCACTCTCAGTCACTCTATCTCTCTCACTCTGAGTCACTCTATCTCTCTCACTCTCAGTCACTCTATCTCTCTCACTCTCAGTCACTCTATCTCTCTCACTCTCTGTCACTCTATCTCTCTCACTCTCTGTCACTCTATCTCTCTGAATCTGTCACTCTATCTCTCTCACTCTCGGTCACTCTATCTCTCTCACTCTGTCACTCTATCTCTCTCACTCTCAGTCACTCTATCTCTCTCACTCTCAGTCACTCTATCTCTCTGACTCTGTCACTCGATCTCTCTCACTCTCTGTCACTCTATCTCTCTCACACTGTCACTCTATCTCTCTCACTCTCAGTCACTCTATCTCTCTCACTCTCTGTCACTCTATCTCTCTCACACTCAGTCACTCTATCTCTCTCACTCTGTCACTCTATCTCTCTCACTCTGTCACTCTATCTCTCTCACTCTCAGTCACTCTATCTCTCTCACTCTCAGTCACTCTATCTCTCTCACTCTCAGTCACTCTATCTCTCTCACTCTCTGTCACTCTATCTCTCTCACTCAGTCACTCTATCTCTCTGACTCTGTCACTCGATCTCTCTCACTCTCTGTCACTCTATCTCTCTCACTCTCAGTCACTCTATCTCTCTCACTCTGTCACTCTATCTCTCTCACTCTCTGTCACTCTATCTCTCTCACTCTCAGTCACTCTATCTCTCTCACTCTCTGTCACTCTATCTCTCTCACTCTCAGTCACTCTATCTCTCTCACTCTCTGTCACTCTATCTCTCTCACACTCAGTCACTCTATCTCTCTCACTCTGTCACTCTATCTCTCTCACTCTGTCACTCTATCTCTCTCACTCTCAGTCACTCTATCTCTCTCACTCTCAGTCACTCTATCTCTCTCACTCTCAGTCACTCTATCTCTATCACTCTCTGTCACTCTATCTCTCTCACTCTCAGTCACTCTATCTCTCTCACTCTCTTTCACTCTATCTCTCTCACTCTCAGTCACTCTATCTCTCTCACTCTCAGTCACTCTATCTCTCTCACTCTCAGTCACTCTATCTCTCTCACTCTGTCACTCTATCTCTCACACTCTCTGTCACTCTATCTCTCATTCTCAGTCACTCTATCTCTCTCACTCTCAGTCACTCTATCTCTCTCATTCTCAGTCACTCTATCTCTCTCACTCTCAGTCACTCTATCTCTCTCATTCTCAGTCACTCTATCTCTCTCACTCTCAGTCACTCTATCTCTCTAATTCTCAGTCACTCTATTTCTCTCACTTTCTGTCACTCTATCTCTCTCACTCTCTGTCACTCTATCTCTCTCACTCTCTGTCACTCTATCTCTGTCACTCTCTGTCACTCTATCTCTCTCACTCTCAGTCACTCTATCTCTCTCACTCTGTCACTCTATCTCTCTCAATCTGTCACTCTATCTCTCTCACTCTGTCACTCTATCTCTCTCACTCTGTCACTCTATCTCTCTCACTCTCAGTCACTCTATCTCTCTCACTCTTTCACTCTATCCCTCTCACTCTCAGTCACTCTATCTCTCTCACTCTGTCACTCGATCTCTCTCACTCTCTGTCACTCTATCTCTCTCACTCTCAGTCACTCTATCTCTCTCACTCTCAGTCACTCTATCTCTCTCACTCTGTCACTCTATCTCTCTCACTCTCAGTCACTCTATCTCTCTCACTTTGTCACTCGATATCTCTCGCTCTCTGTCACTCTATCTCTCTCACTCTGAGTCACTCTATCTCTCTCACTCTGTCACTCTATCTCTCTCACTCTCAGTCACTCTATCTCTCTCACTCTCAGTCACTCTATCTCTCTCCCTCTCTGTCACTCTATCTCTCTCACTCTCAGTCACTCTATCTCTCTCACTCTGTCACTCTATCTCTCTGATTCTGTCACTCTATCTCTCTCACTCTCTGTCACTCTATCTCTCTCACTCTCAGTCACTCTATCTCTCTCACTCTCAGTCAATCTATCTCTCTCACTCTCAGTCACTCTATCTCTCTCACTCTGTCACTCGATCTCTCTCACTCTCTGTCACTCTATCTCTCTCACTCTCAGTCACTCTATCTCTCTCACTCTGTCACTCTATCTCTCTCACTCTGTCACTCTATCCCTCTCACTCTCAGTCACTCTATCTCTCTCTCTCTGTCACTCGATCTCTCTCACTCTCTGTCACTCTATCTCTCTCACTCTCAGTCACTCTATCTCTCTCACTCCCTGTCACTCTATCTCTCTCACTCTGTCACTCGATCTCTCTCACTCTCTGTCACTCTATCTCTCTCACTCTCAGTCACTCTATCTCTCTCACTCTCAGTCACTCTATCTCTCTCACTCTCAGTCACTCTATCTCTCTCACTCTGTCACTCGATCTCTCTCACTCTCTGTCACTCTATCTCTCTCACTCTGTCACTCTATCTCTCTCACTCTCAGTTACTCTATCTCTCTCACTCTCAGTCACTCTATCTCTCTCACTCTCAGTCACTCTATCTCTCTCACTCTCTGTCACTCTATCTCTCTCACTCTGTCACTCTATCTCTCTCACACTCAGTCACTCTATCTCTCTCACTCGCTGTCACTCAATCTCTCTCACTCTCAGTCACTCCATCTCTCTCACTCTCTGTCACTATATCTCTCTCAATCTCAGTCAATCTATCTCTCTCACTCTCTGTCACTCGATCTCTCTCACTCTCTGTCACTCTATCTCTCTCACTCTCAGTCACTCTATCTCTCTCACTCCCTGTCACTCTATCTCTCTCACTCTCAGTCACTCTATCTCTCACTCTCTGTCACTCTATCTCTGTCACTCTCTGTCACTCTATCTCTCTCACTCTGTCACTCTATCTCTCTCACTCTCTGTCACTCTATCTCTCTCACTCTGTCACTCTATCTCTCTCACTCTCTGTCACTCTATCTCTCTGACTCTGTCACTCTATCTCTCTCACTCTCAGTCACTCTATCTCTCTCACTCTCTGTCACTCTATCTCTCACTCTCTGTCACTCTATCTCTGTCACTCTCTGTCACTCTATCTCTCTCACTCTGTCACTCTATCTCTCTCACTCTCAGTCACTCTATCTCTCTCACTCCCTGTCACTCTATCTCTCTCACTCTCTGTCACTCTATCTCTCTCACTCTGTCACTCTATCTCTCTCACTCTCTGTCACTCTATCTCTCTGACTCTGTCACTCTATCTCTCTCACTCTCTGTCACTCTATCTCTCTGACTCTGTCACTCAATCTCTCTCACTCTCAGTCACTCTATCTCTCTCACTCTCTGTCACTCTATCTCTCACTCTCTGTCACTCTATCTCTGTCACTCTCTGTCACTCTATCTCTCTCACTCTGTCACTCTATCTCTCTCACTCTCTGTCACTCTATCTCTCTCACTCTCAGACACTCTATCTCTCTCACTCTCTGTCACTCTATCTCTCTCACTCTCAGTCACTCTATCTCTCTCACTCTCAGTCACTCTATCTCTCTCACTCTCAGTCACTCTATCTCTCTCACTCTGTCACTCTATCTCTCTCACTCTCTGTCACTCTATCTCTCTCACTCTGTCACTCTATCTCTCTCACTCTCAGTCACTCTATCTCTCTCACTCTGTCACTCTATCTCTCATTCTCAGTCACTCTATCTCTCTCACTCTCTGTCACTCTATCTCTCTCATTCACAGTCACTCTATCTCTCTCACTCTGTCACTCTATCTCTCTCACTCTCAGTCACTCTATCTCTCTCACTCTCAGTCACTCTATCTCTCTCACTCTCAGTCACTCTATCTCTCTCTCTCTCTGTCACTCTATCTCTCTCACTCTCAGTCACTCTATCTCTCTCACTCTGTCACTCTATCTCTCTCACTCTCTGTCACTCTATCTCTCTCACTCTCAATCACTCTATCTCTCTCACACTCAGTCACTCTATCTCTCTCACTCTCTGTCACTCTATCTCTCTCACTCTCAGTCACTCTATCTCTCTCACTCTGTCACTCTATCTCTCTCACTCTCAGTCACTCTATCTCTCTCACTCTCAGTCACTCTAAATCTCTCACTCTCAGTCACTCTATCTCTCTCACTCTGTCACTCTATCTCTCTCACTCTCAGTCACTCTATCTCTCTTACTCTCAGTCACTATATCTCTCTCATTCTCAGTCACTCTATCTCTCTCACTCTGTCACTCTTTCTCTCTCACTCTCTCTCACTCTATCTCTCTCACACTCAGTCACTCTATCTCTCTCACACTCAGTCACTCTATTTCTCTCACTCTCTGTCACTCTATCTCTCTCACTCTCAGTCACTCTATCTCTCTCACTCTCAGTCACTCTATCTCTCTCACTCTGAGTCACTCTATCTCTCTCACTCTCTGTCACTCTATCTCTCTCACTCTGTCCCTCTATCTCTCTCACTCTCTGTCACTCTATCTCTCTCATTCTCAGTCACTCTATCTCTATCACTCTGTCACTCTATCTCTCTCACTCTGTCACTCTATTTCTCTCACTCTCTGTCACTCTATCTCTCTCACTCTCTCACTCTATCTCTCTCACTCTGTCACTCTATTTCTCTCACTCTCTGTCACTCTATTTCTCTCACTCTGTCACTCTATCTCTCTCACTCTCAGTCACTCTATCTCTCACACTCTCAGTCACTCTATCTCTCTCACTCTCTGTCACTCTATCTCTCTCACTCTCAGTCACTCTATCTCTCTCACTCTCAGTCACTCTATCTCTCTCACTCTCTGTCACTCTGTCTCTCTCACTCTCTGTCACTCTATCTCTCTCACTCTCAGTCACTCTATCTCTCTCACTCTCTGTCACTCTATCTCTCTGAATCTGTCACTCTATCTCTCTCACTCTGTCACTCTATCTCTCACTCTCAGTCACTCTATCTCTCTCACTCTGTCACTCCATCTCTCTCACACTCAGTCACTCTATCTCTCTCAGTCTCAGTCACTCTATCTCTCTCACTCTCAGTCACTCTATCTCTCTCACTCTCAGTCACTCTATCCCTCTCACTCTGTCACTCTATCTCTCTCACTCTCAGTCACTCTATCTCTCTCACTCTGTCACTCTATCTCTCTCACTCTGTCACTCTATCTCTCTCACTCTCAGTCACTCTATCTCTCTCACTCTCAGTCACTCTATCTCTATCACTCTCTGTCACTCTATCTCTCTCACTCTCAGTCACTCTATCTCTCTCACTCTCTGTCACTCTATCTCTCTCACTCTCAGTCACTCTATCTCTCTCACTCTCAGTCACTCTATCTCTCTCACTCTCTGTCACTCTATCTCTCTCACTCTCTGTCACTCTATCTCTCTCACTCTCAGTCACTCTATCTCTCTGAATCTGTCACTCTATCTCTCTCACTCTCTGTCACTCTATCTCTCTCACTCTCAGTCACTCTATCTCTCTCACTCTGACACTCTATCTCTCTCACTCTCAATTACTCTTTCTCTCTCACTCTCAGTCACTCTATCTCTCTCACTCTCAGTCACTCTATCTCTCTCACTCTCTGTCACTCTATCTCTCACTCTCTGTCACTCGATCTCTGTCACTCTCTGTCACTCTATCTCTCTCACTCTCAGTCACTCTATCTCTCTCATTCTCAGTCACTCTATCTCTCTCACTCTCTGTCACTCTATCTCTCTCACTCTCTGTCACTCTATCTCTGTGACTCTCAGTCACTCTATCTCTCTCACTCTGTCACTCTATCTCTCTCACTCTGTCACTCTATCTCTCTCACTCTGTCACTCTATCTCTCTCACTCTCAGTCACTCTATCTCTCTCACTCTGTCCCTCTATCTCTCTCACTCTCAGTCACTCTATCTCTCTCACTCTGTCACTCTATCTCTCTCACTCTCAGTCACTCTATCTCTCTCACTCTGTCACTCTATCTCTCTCACTCTCAGTCACTCTATCTCTCTGACTCTCAGTCACTCTATCTCTCTCACTCTCAGACACTCTATCTCTCTCACACTCAGTCACTCTATCTCTCTCACTCTGTCACTCTATCTCTCTCACTCTCAGTCACTCTATCTCTCTCACTCTCAGTCACTCTATCTCTCTCACTCTCAGTCACTCTATCTCTCTCACTCTCAGTCACTCTATCTCTCTCACTCTCTGTCACTCTATCTCTCTCACTCTCTGTCACTGTATCTCTCTCACTCTCTGTCACTCTATCTCTCTCACTCTCAGACACACTATATCTCTCACTCTCAGTCACTCTATCTCTCTCACTCTCAGTCACTCTATCTCTCACACTCTGTCACTCGATCTCTCTCACACTCTGTCACTCTATCTCTCTCACTCTCAGACACACTATCTCTCTCACTCTCAGTCACTCTATCTCTCTCACTCTCAGTCACTCTATCTCTCTCACTCTGTCACTCGATCTCTCTCAATCTCTGTCACTCTATCTCTCTCACTCTCAGTCACTCTATCTCTCTCACTCTGTCACTCTATCTCTCTCACTCTCAGTCACTCTATCTCTCTCACTCTCAGTCACTCTATCTCTCTCACTCTCAGTCACTCTATCTCTCTCACTCTCTGTCACTCTATCTCTCTTACTCTCAGTCACTCTATCTCTCTCACTCTCTGTCACTCTATCTCTCTCACTGTGTCACTCTATCTCTCTCACTCTCAGTCACTCTATCTCTCTCACTCTCAGTCACTCTATCTCTCTCACTCTCTGTCACTCTATCTCTCTCACTCGCAGTCACTCTATCTCTCTCACTCTCTGTCACTCTATCACTCTCACTCTGTCACTCTATCTCTCTCACTCTCAGTCACTCTATCTCTCTCACTCTGTCACTCTATCCCTCTCACTCTCAGTCACTCTATCTCTCTCACTCTGTCACTCGATCTCTCTCACTCTCTGTCACTCTATCTCTCTCACTCTCAGTCACTCTATCTCTCTCACTCTCAGTCACTCTATCTCTCTCACTCTCAGTCACTCTATCTCTCTCACTCTGTCACTCGATCTCTCTCACTCTCTGTCACTCTATCTCTCTCACTCTCAGTCACTCTATCTCTCTCACTCTGTCACTCTCTCTCTCTCACTCTCAGTCACTCTATCTCTCTCACTCTCAGTCACTCTATCTCTCTCACTCTGTCAATCTATCCCTCTCACTCTCAGTCACTCTATCTCTCTCACTCTGTCACTCGATCTCTCTCACTCTCTGTCACTCTATCTCTCTCACTCTCAGTCACTCTATCTCTCTCACTCCCTGTCACTCATTCTCTCTCACTCTGTCACTCGATCTCTCTCACTCTCTGTCACTCTATCTCTCTCACTCTCAGTCACTCTATCTCTCTCACTCACAGTCACTCTATCTCTCTCACTCTGTCACTCGATCTCTCTCACTCTCTGTCACTCTATCTCTCTCACTCTCAGTCACTCTATCTCTCTCACTCTCTGTCACTCTATCTCTCTCACTCTCTGTCACTCTATCTCTCTCACTCTGTCACTCTATCTCTCTCACACTCAGTCACTCTATCTCTCTCACTCGCTGTCACTCTATCTCTCTCACTCTCTGTCACTCTATCTCTCTCACTCTCAGTCACTCTATCTCTCTCACTCTCTATCACTCTATCTCTCAGACTCTGTCACTCTATCTCTCTCACTCTCAGTCACTCTATCTCTCTCACTCTCTGTCACTCTATCTCTCACTCTCTGTCACTCTATCTCTGTCACTCTCTGTCACTCTATCTCTCTCACTCTGTCACTCTATCTCTCTCACTCTCTGTCACTCTATCTCTCTCACTCTCTGTCACTCTATCTCTCTCACTCTCAGTCACTCTATCTCTCTCACTCTCAGTCACTCTATTTCTCTCACTCTCACCACTCTATCTCTCTCACTCTCAGTCACTCTATCTTTCTCACTCTCTGTCACTCTCTCTCTCTCACTCTCAGTCACTCTATCTCTCTCACGCTCTGTCACTCTATCTCTCTCACTCTCAGTCACTCTATCTCTCACTCTCAGTCACTCTATCTCTCTCACTCTCAGTCACTCTATCTCTCTCACTCTCAGTCACTCTATCTCTCTCACTCTGTCACTCTATCTCTCTCACTCTGTCACTCTATATCTCTCACTCTCAGTCACTCTATCTCTCTCACTCAGTCACTCTATCTCTCTCACTCTCAGTCACTCTATCTCTCTCACTCTCTGTCACTCTATCTCTCTCACTCTCAGTCACTCTATCTCTCTCACTCTCAGTCACTCTATTTCTCTCACTCACAGTCACTCTATCTCTCTCACTCTCAGTCACTCTATTTCTCTCACTCACTGTCACTCTATCTCTCTCACTCTGTCACTCTATCTCTCACTCTCTGTAACTATATCTCTCTCACTCTCAGTCACTCTATCTCTCTCACTCTGTCACTCTATCTCTCTCACTCTCTGTCACTCTATCTCTCTCACTCTCAGACACTCTATCTCTCTCACTCTGTCACTCTATCTCTCTCACTCTCAGTCACTCTATCTCTCTCATTCTGTCACTCTATCTCTCTCACACTCAGTCACTCTATCTCTCTCACTCTCTGTCACTCTATCTCTCTCACTCTCAGTCACTCTAAATCTCTCACTCTCAGTCACTCTATCTCTCTCACTCTGTCACTCTATCTCTCTCACTCTGTCACTCTATCTCTCTCACTCTCAGTCACTCTATCTCTCTCACTCTCTGTCACTCTATCTCTCTCACTCTGTCACTCTATCTCTCTCACTCTCAGTCACTCTATCTCTCTCACACTCAGTCACTCTATCTCTCTCACAGTCAGTCACTCTATCTCTCTCACTCTCAGTCACTCTATCTCTCTCACTCTCTGTCACTCTATCTCTCTCACTCTCAGTCACTCTATCTCTCTCACTCTCAGTCACTCTATCTCTCTCACTCTCAGTCACTCTATCTCTCTCACTCTGAGTCACTCTATCTCTCTCACTCTCTGTCACTCTATCTCTCTCACTCTGTCCCTCTATCTCTCTCACTCTCTGTCACTCTATCTCTCTCACTCTCAGTCACTCTATCTCTCTCACTCTGTCACTCTATTTCTCTCACTCTCTGTCACTCTATCTCTCTCACTCTGTCACTCTATCTCTCTCACTCTGTCACTCTATTTCTCTCACTCGCTGTCACTCTATCTCTCTCACTCTCAGTCACTCTATCTCTCTCACTCTCAGTCACTCTATCTCTCTCACTCTGTCACTCTATCTCTCTCACACTCAGTCACTCCATCTCTCTCACTCTCAGTCACTCTATCTCTCTCACTCTCAGTCACTCTATCTCACTCACTCTCAGTCACTCTATCTCTCTCACTCTCTGTCACTCTATATCGCTCACTCTCTGTCACTCTATCTCTCTCACTCTCTGTCACTCTATCTCTCTCACTCTCTGTCACTCTATCTCTCTCACTCTCAGTCACTCTATCTCTCTCACTCTCCGTCACTCTGTCTCTCTCACTCTCTGTCACTCTATCTCTCTCACTCTCAGTCACTCTATCTCTCTCACTCTCAGTCACTCTATCTCTCTCACTCTCTGTCACTCTATCTCACTCACTCTCTGTCACTCTATCTCTCTCACTCTCTGTCACTCTATCTCTCTCACTCTCTGTCACTCTATCTCTCTCACTCTCTGTCACTCTGTCTCTCTCACTCTCTGTCACTCTATCTCTCTCACTCTCAGTCACTCTATCTCTCTCACTCTCAGTCACTCTATCTCTCTCACTCTGTCACTCTATCTCTCTCACTCTGTCACTCTATCTCTCTCACTCTCAGTAACTGTATCTCTCTCACTCTCTGTCACTCTATCTCTCTCACTCTGTCTCTCTATCTCTCTCACTCTGTCACTCTATCTCTGTCACTCTCTGTCACTCTATCTCTCTCGCTCTCAGTCACTCTATCTCTCTCATTCTCAGTCACTCTATCTCTCTCACTCTGTCACTCTTTCTCTCTCACTCTGTCACTCTATCTCTCTCACTCTGTCACTCTATCTCTCTCACTCTGTCACTCTATCTCTCTCACTCTGTCACTCTATCTCTCTCACTCTGTCACTCTATCTCTCTCACTCTGTCACTCTATCTCTCTCACTCTGTCACTCTATCTCTCTCACTCTCAGTCACTCTATCTCTCTCACTCTCAGTCACTCTATCTCTCTCACTCTCAGTCACTCTATCTCTCTCACTCTCTGTCACTCTATCTCTCTCACTCTCAGTCACTCTATCTCTCTCACTCTCTCACTCTATCTCTCTCACTCTCTGTCACTCTATCTCTCTCACTCTCAGTCACTCTATCTCTCTCACTCTCAGTCACTCTATCTCTCTCACTCTGTCACTCTATCTCTCTCGCTCTCAGTCACTCTATCTCTCTCACTCTCAGTCACTCTATCTCTCACACTCTCAGTCACTCTATCTCTCTCACTCTCTGTCACTCTATCTCTCTCACTCTCAGTCACTCTATCTCTCTCACTCTCAGTCACTCTATCTCTCTCACTCTCTGTCACTCTGTCTCTCTCACTCTCTGTCACTCTATCTCTCTCACTCTCAGTCACTCTATCTCTCTCACTCTCTGTCACTCTATCTCTCTGAATCTGTCACTCTATCTCTCTCACTCTGTCACTCTATCTCTCACTCTCAGTCACTCTATCTCTCTCACTCTGTCACTCCATCTCTCTCACACTCAGTCACTCTATCTCTCTCAGTCTCAGTCACTCTATCTCTCTCACTCTCAGTCACTCTATCTCTCTCACTCTCAGTCACTCTATCCCTCTCACTCTGTCACTCTATCTCTCTCACTCTCAGTCACTCTATCTCTCTCACTCTGTCACTCTATCTCTCTCACTCTGTCACTCTATCTCTCTCACTCTCAGTCACTCTATCTCTCTCACTCTCAGTCACTCTATCTCTATCACTCTCTGTCACTCTATCTCTCTCACTCTCAGTCACTCTATCTCTCTCACTCTCTGTCACTCTATCTCTCTCACTCTCAGTCACTCTATCTCTCTCACTCTCAGTCACTCTATCTCTCTCACTCTCTGTCACTCTATCTCTCTCACTCTCTGTCACTCTATCTCTCTCACTCTCAGTCACTCTATCTCTCTGAATCTGTCACTCTATCTCTCTCACTCTCTGTCACTCTATCTCTCTCACTCTCAGTCACTCTATCTCTCTCACTCTGACACTCTATCTCTCTCACTCTCAATTACTCTTTCTCTCTCACTCTCAGTCACTCTATCTCTCTCACTCTCAGTCACTCTATCTCTCTCACTCTCTGTCACTCTATCTCTCACTCTCTGTCACTCGATCTCTGTCACTCTCTGTCACTCTATCTCTCTCACTCTCAGTCACTCTATCTCTCTCATTCTCAGTCACTCTATCTCTCTCACTCTCTGTCACTCTATCTCTCTCACTCTCTGTCACTCTATCTCTGTGACTCTCAGTCACTCTATCTCTCTCACTCTGT
This sequence comes from Isurus oxyrinchus, assembly GCA_026770705.1. Lineage (NCBI taxonomy): Eukaryota > Metazoa > Chordata > Chondrichthyes > Lamniformes > Lamnidae > Isurus > Isurus oxyrinchus. The sequence goes on from JANJGN010001302.1 coordinate 91,628, forward strand.
CACTCTATCTCTCTCACTCTGTCACTCTATCTCTCTCACTCTGTCACTCTATCTCTCTCACTCTCAGTCACTCTATCTCTCTCACTCTGTCCCTCTATCTCTCTCACTCTCAGTCACTCTATCTCTCTCACTCTGTCACTCTATCTCTCTCACTCTCAGTCACTCTATCTCTCTCACTCTGTCACTCTATCTCTCTCACTCTCAGTCACTCTATCTCTCTGACTCTCAGTCACTCTATCTCTCTCACTCTCAGACACTCTATCTCTCTCACACTCAGTCACTCTATCTCTCTCACTCTGTCACTCTATCTCTCTCACTCTCAGTCACTCTATCTCTCTCACTCTCAGTCACTCTATCTCTCTCACTCTCAGTCACTCTATCTCTCTCACTCTCAGTCACTCTATCTCTCTCACTCTCTGTCACTCTATCTCTCTCACTCTCTGTCACTGTATCTCTCTCACTCTCTGTCACTCTATCTCTCTCACTCTCAGACACACTATATCTCTCACTCTCAGTCACTCTATCTCTCTCACTCTCAGTCACTCTATCTCTCACACTCTGTCACTCGATCTCTCTCACACTCTGTCACTCTATCTCTCTCACTCTCAGACACACTATCTCTCTCACTCTCAGTCACTCTATCTCTCTCACTCTCAGTCACTCTATCTCTCTCACTCTGTCACTCGATCTCTCTCAATCTCTGTCACTCTATCTCTCTCACTCTCAGTCACTCTATCTCTCTCACTCTGTCACTCTATCTCTCTCACTCTCAGTCACTCTATCTCTCTCACTCTCAGTCACTCTATCTCTCTCACTCTCAGTCACTCTATCTCTCTCACTCTCTGTCACTCTATCTCTCTTACTCTCAGTCACTCTATCTCTCTCACTCTCTGTCACTCTATCTCTCTCACTGTGTCACTCTATCTCTCTCACTCTCAGTCACTCTATCTCTCTCACTCTCAGTCACTCTATCTCTCTCACTCTCTGTCACTCTATCTCTCTCACTCGCAGTCACTCTATCTCTCTCACTCTCTGTCACTCTATCACTCTCACTCTGTCACTCTATCTCTCTCACTCTCAGTCACTCTATCTCTCTCACTCTGTCACTCTATCCCTCTCACTCTCAGTCACTCTATCTCTCTCACTCTGTCACTCGATCTCTCTCACTCTCTGTCACTCTATCTCTCTCACTCTCAGTCACTCTATCTCTCTCACTCTCAGTCACTCTATCTCTCTCACTCTCAGTCACTCTATCTCTCTCACTCTGTCACTCGATCTCTCTCACTCTCTGTCACTCTATCTCTCTCACTCTCAGTCACTCTATCTCTCTCACTCTGTCACTCTCTCTCTCTCACTCTCAGTCACTCTATCTCTCTCACTCTCAGTCACTCTATCTCTCTCACTCTGTCAATCTATCCCTCTCACTCTCAGTCACTCTATCTCTCTCACTCTGTCACTCGATCTCTCTCACTCTCTGTCACTCTATCTCTCTCACTCTCAGTCACTCTATCTCTCTCACTCCCTGTCACTCATTCTCTCTCACTCTGTCACTCGATCTCTCTCACTCTCTGTCACTCTATCTCTCTCACTCTCAGTCACTCTATCTCTCTCACTCACAGTCACTCTATCTCTCTCACTCTGTCACTCGATCTCTCTCACTCTCTGTCACTCTATCTCTCTCACTCTCAGTCACTCTATCTCTCTCACTCTCTGTCACTCTATCTCTCTCACTCTCTGTCACTCTATCTCTCTCACTCTGTCACTCTATCTCTCTCACACTCAGTCACTCTATCTCTCTCACTCGCTGTCACTCTATCTCTCTCACTCTCTGTCACTCTATCTCTCTCACTCTCAGTCACTCTATCTCTCTCACTCTCTATCACTCTATCTCTCAGACTCTGTCACTCTATCTCTCTCACTCTCAGTCACTCTATCTCTCTCACTCTCTGTCACTCTATCTCTCACTCTCTGTCACTCTATCTCTGTCACTCTCTGTCACTCTATCTCTCTCACTCTGTCACTCTATCTCTCTCACTCTCTGTCACTCTATCTCTCTCACTCTCTGTCACTCTATCTCTCTCACTCTCAGTCACTCTATCTCTCTCACTCTCAGTCACTCTATTTCTCTCACTCTCACCACTCTATCTCTCTCACTCTCAGTCACTCTATCTTTCTCACTCTCTGTCACTCTCTCTCTCTCACTCTCAGTCACTCTATCTCTCTCACGCTCTGTCACTCTATCTCTCTCACTCTCAGTCACTCTATCTCTCACTCTCAGTCACTCTATCTCTCTCACTCTCAGTCACTCTATCTCTCTCACTCTCAGTCACTCTATCTCTCTCACTCTGTCACTCTATCTCTCTCACTCTGTCACTCTATATCTCTCACTCTCAGTCACTCTATCTCTCTCACTCAGTCACTCTATCTCTCTCACTCTCAGTCACTCTATCTCTCTCACTCTCTGTCACTCTATCTCTCTCACTCTCAGTCACTCTATCTCTCTCACTCTCAGTCACTCTATTTCTCTCACTCACAGTCACTCTATCTCTCTCACTCTCAGTCACTCTATTTCTCTCACTCACTGTCACTCTATCTCTCTCACTCTGTCACTCTATCTCTCACTCTCTGTAACTATATCTCTCTCACTCTCAGTCACTCTATCTCTCTCACTCTGTCACTCTATCTCTCTCACTCTCTGTCACTCTATCTCTCTCACTCTCAGACACTCTATCTCTCTCACTCTGTCACTCTATCTCTCTCACTCTCAGTCACTCTATCTCTCTCATTCTGTCACTCTATCTCTCTCACACTCAGTCACTCTATCTCTCTCACTCTCTGTCACTCTATCTCTCTCACTCTCAGTCACTCTAAATCTCTCACTCTCAGTCACTCTATCTCTCTCACTCTGTCACTCTATCTCTCTCACTCTGTCACTCTATCTCTCTCACTCTCAGTCACTCTATCTCTCTCACTCTCTGTCACTCTATCTCTCTCACTCTGTCACTCTATCTCTCTCACTCTCAGTCACTCTATCTCTCTCACACTCAGTCACTCTATCTCTCTCACAGTCAGTCACTCTATCTCTCTCACTCTCAGTCACTCTATCTCTCTCACTCTCTGTCACTCTATCTCTCTCACTCTCAGTCACTCTATCTCTCTCACTCTCAGTCACTCTATCTCTCTCACTCTCAGTCACTCTATCTCTCTCACTCTGAGTCACTCTATCTCTCTCACTCTCTGTCACTCTATCTCTCTCACTCTGTCCCTCTATCTCTCTCACTCTCTGTCTCTCTATCTCTCTCACTCTCAGTCACTCTATCTCTCTCACTCTGTCACTCTATTTCTCTCACTCTCTGTCACTCTATCTCTCTCACTCTGTCACTCTATCTCTCTCACTCTGTCACTCTATTTCTCTCACTCGCTGTCACTCTATCTCTCTCACTCTCAGTCACTCTATCTCTCTCACTCTCAGTCACTCTATCTCTCTCACTCTGTCACTCTATCTCTCTCACACTCAGTCACTCCATCTCTCTCACTCTCAGTCACTCTATCTCTCTCACTCTCAGTCACTCTATCTCACTCACTCTCAGTCACTCTATCTCTCTCACTCTCTGTCACTCTATATCGCTCACTCTCTGTCACTCTATCTCTCTCACTCTCTGTCACTCTATCTCTCTCACTCTCTGTCACTCTATCTCTCTCACTCTCAGTCACTCTATCTCTCTCACTCTCCGTCACTCTGTCTCTCTCACTCTCTGTCACTCTATCTCTCTCACTCTCAGTCACTCTATCTCTCTCACTCTCAGTCACTCTATCTCTCTCACTCTCTGTCACTCTATCTCTCTCACTCTCTGTCACTCTATCTCTCTCACTCTCTGTCACTCTATCTCTCTCACTCTCTGTCACTCTATCTCTCTCACTCTCTGTCACTCTGTCTCTCTCACTCTCTGTCACTCTATCTCTCTCACTCTCAGTCACTCTATCTCTCTCACTCTCAGTCACTCTATCTCTCTCACTCTGTCACTCTATCTCTCTCACTCTGTCACTCTATCTCTCTCACTCTCAGTAACTGTATCTCTCTCACTCTCTGTCACTCTATCTCTCTCACTCTGTCTCTCTATCTCTCTCACTCTGTCACTCTATCTCTGTCACTCTCTGTCACTCTATCTCTCTCGCTCTCAGTCACTCTATCTCTCTCATTCTCAGTCACTCTATCTCTCTCACTCTGTCACTCTTTCTCTCTCACTCTGTCACTCTATCTCTCTCACTCTGTCACTCTATCTCTCTCACTCTGTCACTCTATCTCTCTCACTCTGTCACTCTATCTCTCTCACTCTGTCACTCTATCTCTCTCACTCTGTCACTCTATCTCTCTCACTCTGTCACTCTATCTCTCTCACTCTCAGTCACTCTATCTCTCTCACTCTCAGTCACTCTATCTCTCTCACTCTCAGTCACTCTATCTCTCTCACTCTCTGTCACTCTATCTCTCTCACTCTCAGTCACTCTATCTCTCTCACTCTCTCACTCTATCTCTCTCACTCTCTGTCACTCTATCTCTCTCACTCTCAGTCACTCTATCTCTCTCACTCTCAGTCACTCTATCTCTCTCACTCTGTCACTCTATCTCTCTCGCTCTCAGTCACTCTATCTCTCTCACTCTCAGTCACTCTATCTCTCTCACTTTGTCACTCTATCCCTCTCACTCTCAGTCACTCTATCTCTCTCACTCTGTCACTCTATCTCTCTTCATCTCTGTCACTCTATCTCTCTCACTCTGTCACTCTATCTCTCTCACTCTCAGTCACTCTATCTCTCTCACTCTCAGTCACTCTATCTCTCTCACTCTGTCACTCTATCTCTCTCACTCTGTCACTCTATCTCTCTCACTCTCTGTCACTCTATCTCTCTCACTCTCAGTCACTCTATCTCTCACTCTCAGTCACTCTATCTCTCTCACTCTCTGTCACTCTATCTCTCTCACTCTCAGTCACTCTATCTCTCTCACTCTCAGTCACTCTATTTCTCTCACTCACAGTCACTCTATCTCTCTCACTCTCAGTCACTCTATTTCTCTCACTCACTGTCACTCTATCTCTCTCACTCTGTCACTCTATCTCTCACTCTCTGTAACTATATCTCTCTCACTCTCAGTCACTCTATCTCTCTCACTCTGTCACTCTATCTCTCTCACTCTCTGTCACTCTATCTCTCTCACTCTCAGACACTCTATCTCTCTCACTCTGTCACTCTATCTCTCTCACTCTCAGTCACTCTATCTCTCTCATTCTGTCACTCTATCTCTCTCACACTCAGTCACTCTATCTCTCTCACTCTCTGTCACTCTATCTCTCTCACTCTCAGTCACTCTAAATCTCTCACTCTCAGTCACTCTATCTCTCTCACTCTGTCACTCTATCTCTCTCACTCTGTCACTCTATCTCTCTCACTCTCAGTCACTCTATCTCTCTCACTCTCTGTCACTCTATCTCTCTCACTCTGTCACTCTATCTCTCTCACTCTCAGTCACTCTATCTCTCTCACACTCAGTCACTCTATCTCTCTCACACTCAGTCACTCTATCTCTCTCACTCTCAGTCACTCTATCTCTCTCACTCTCTGTCACTCTATCTCTCTCACTCTCAGTCACTCTATCTCTCTCACTCTCAGTCACTCTATCTCTCTCACTCTCAGTCACTCTATCTCTCTCACTCTGAGTCACTCTATCTCTCTCACTCTCTGTCACTCTATCTCTCTCACTCTGTCCCTCTATCTCTCTCACTCTCTGTCACTCTATCTCTATCATTCTCAGTCACTCTATCTCTCTCACTCTCAGTCACTCTATCTCTCTCACTCTCAGTCACTCTATCTCTCTCACTCTCTGTCACTCTATCTCTCTCACTCTCAGTCACTCTATCTCTCTCACTCTGTCACTCTATTTCTCTCACTCTCTGTCACTCTATCTCTCTCACTCTGTCACTCTATCTCTCTCACTCTGTCACTCTATTTCTCTCACTCTCTGTCACTCTATCTCTCTCACTCTCAGTCACTCTATCTCTCTCACTCTCAGTCACTCTATCTCTCTCACTCTGTCACTCTATCTCTCTCACACTCAGTCACTCTATCTCTCTCACTCTCAGTCACTCTATCTCTCTCACTCTCTGTCACTCTATCTCTCTCACTCTCAGTCACTCTATCTCTCTCACTCTCCGTCACTCTGTCTCTCTCACTCTCTGTCACTCTATCTCTCTCACTCTCAGTCACTCTATCTCTCTCACTCTCAGTCACTCTATCTCTCTCATTCTCTGTCACTCTATCTCTCTCACTCTCTGTCACTCTATCTCTCTCACTCTCTGTCACTCTATCTCTCTCACTCTCTGTCACTCTATCTCTCTCACTCTCTGTCACTCTGTCTCTCTCACTCTCTGTCACTCTATCTCTCTCACTCTCAGTCACTCTATCTCTCTCACTCTCAGTCACTCTATCTCTCTCACTCTGTCACTCTATCTCTCTCACTCTGTCACTCTATCTCTCTCACTCTCAGTAACTGTATCTCTCTCACTCTCTGTCACTCTATCTCTCTCACTCTGTCTCTCTATCTCTCTCACTCTGTCACTCTATCTCTCTCACTCTCTGTCACTCTATCTCTCACTCTCTGACACTCTATCTCTGTCACTCTCTGTCACTCTATCTCTCTCGCTCTCAGTCACTCTATCTCTCTCATTCTCAGTCACTATATCTCTCTCACTCTGTCACTCTTTCTCTCTCACTCTCTGTCACTCTATTTCTCTCACTCTGTCACTCTATCTCTCTCACTCTCAGTCACTCTATCTCTCTCACTTTGTCACTCTATCCCTCTCACTCTCAGTCACTCTATCTCTCTCACTCTGTCACTCTATCTCTCTTCATCTCTGTCACTCTATCTCTCTCACTCTGTCACTCTATCTCTCTCACTCTCAGTCACTCTATCTCTCTCACTCTCAGTCACTCTATCTCTCTCACTCTGTCACTCTATCTCTCTCACTCTGTCACTCTATCTCTCTCACTCTCAGTCACTCTATCTCTCTCACTCTCTGTCACTCTATCTCTCTCACTCTCATTCACTCTATCTCTCTCACTCCCAGTCACTCTATCTCTCTCACTCTCTGTCACTCTATCTCTCTCACTCAGTCACTCTATCTCTCTCATTCTGTCACTCTATCTCTCTCACTCTCAGTCACTCTATCTCTCTCACTCTCAGTCACTCTATCTCTCTCACTCTCAGTCACTCTATCTCTCTCACTCTCAGTCACTCTATCTCTCTCACTCTCAGTCACTCTATCTCTCTCACTCAGTCACTCTATCTCTCTCACTCAGTCACTCTATCTCTCTCACTCTCTGTGACTCTATCTCTCTCAATCTCAGTCACTCTATCTCTCTCACTCTGTCACTCTATCTCTCTCACTCTCTGTCACTCTATCTCTCTCACTCTGTCACTCTATCTCTCTCACTCTCAGTCACTCTATCTCTCTCACTCTGTCACTCTATGTCTCTCACTCTCAGTCACTCTATCTCTCTCACTCTGTCAATCTATCTCTCACTCTGTCACTCTATCTCTCTCACTCTCAGTCACTCTATCTCTCTCACTCTCTCAGTCTATCTCTCTCACTCTGTGTCACTCTATCTCTCTCACTCTCAGTCACTCTATCTCTCTCACTCTCAGTCACTCTATCTCTCTCACTCTGTCACTCTATCTCTCTCACTCTCAGTCACTCTATCTCTCTCACTCTCTGTCACTCTATCTCTCTCAGTCTCAGTCACTCTATTTCTCTCACTCTCTGTCACTCTATCTCTCTCACTCTCTGTCACTCTATATCTCTCACTCTCAGTCACTCTATCTCTCTCACTCTCAGTCACTCTATCTCTCTCACTCTCTGTCACTCTATCTCTCTGACTCTGTCACTCTATCTCTCTCACACTCAGTCACTCTATCTCTCTCACTCTCTGTCACTCTATCTCTCTCACTCTCAGTCACTCTATCTCTCTCACTCTCAGTCACTCTATTTCTCTCACTCTCTGTCACTCTATCTCTCTCACTCTCAGTCACTCTATCTCTCTCACTCTCAGTAACTCTATCTCTCTCACTCTGTCACTCTATCTCTCTCACTCTCAGTCACTCTATCTCTCTCACTCTCAGTCACTCTATCTCTCTCACTCTCTGTCACTCTATCTCTCTCACTCTGTCACTCTATCTCTCTCACTCTCAGTCACTCTATTTCTCTGACTCTGTCACTCTATCTCTCTCACTCTCTGTCACTCTATCTCTCTCACTCTCAGTCACTCTATCACTCTCACTCTCTGTCACTCTATCTCTCTCACTCTGTCACTCTATCTCTCTCACTCTCAGTCACTCTATTTCTCTCACTCTCTGTCACTCTATCTCTCTCACTCTCAGTCACTCTATCTCTCTCACTCTGAGTCACTCTATCTCTCTCACTCTGTCCGTCTATCTCTCTCACTCTCTGTCACTCTATCTCTCTCATTCTCAGTCACTCTATCTCTATCACTCTGTCAATCTATCTCTCTCACTCTGTCACTCTATTTCTCTCACTCTCTGTCACTCTATCTCTCTCACTCTGTCACTCTATCTCTCTCACTCTGTCACTCTATTTCTCTCACTCTCTGTCACTCTATCTCTCTCACTCTGTCACTCTATCTCTCTCACTCTCAGTCACTCTATCTCTCTCACTCTCTGTCACTCTATCTCTCTCACTCTGTCACTCTATCTCTCTCACACTCAGTCACTCTATCCCTCTCACTCTCAGTCACTCTATCTCTCTCACTCTCAGTCACTCGATCTCTCTCACTCTCTGTCACTCTATCTCTCTCACTCTGTCACTCTATCTCTCTCACTCTGCCACTCTATTTCTCTCACTCTCTGTCACTCTATCTCTCTCACTCTGTCACTCTATCTCTCTCACTCTCAGTCACTCTATCTCTCTCACTCTCTGTCACTCTATCTCTCTCACTCTGTCACTCTATCTCTCTCACACTCAGTCACTCTATCCCTCTCACTCTCAGTCACTCTATCTCTCTCACTCTCAGTCACTCTATCTCTCTCACTCTTAGTCACTCTATCTCTCTCACTCTCTGTCACTCTATCTCTCTCACTCTCTGTCACTCTATCTCTCTCACTCTCAGTCACTCTATCTCTCTCACTCAGTCACTCTATCTCTCTCTTCTCAGTCACTCTATCTCTCTCACTCTCAGTCACTCTATCTCTCTCACTCTGTCACTCTATCTCTCTCACTCTGTCACTCTATCTCTCTCACTCTCAGTCATTCTATCTCTCTCACTCTCAGTCACTCTCTCTCTCTCACTCTCAGTCACTCTATCTCTCTCACTCTCAGTCACTCTATCTCTCTCACTCTCAGTCACTCTATCTCTCTCACTCTCTGTCACTCTATCTCTCTCACTCTCAGTCACTCTATCTCTCTCACTCTCAGTCACTCTATCTCTCTCACTCTCTGTCACTCTGTCTCTCTCACTCTCTGTCACTCTGTCTCCATCACTCTCAGTCACTCTATCTCTCTCACTCTCTGTCACTCTATCTCTCTGAATCTGTCACTCTATCTCTCTCACTCTGTCACTCTATCTCTCTCACACTCAGTCACTCTATCCCTCTCACTCTCAGTCACTCTATCTCTCTCACTCTCAGTCACTCTATCTCTCTCACTCTCAGTCACTCTATCTCTCTCACTCTCTGTCACTCTATCTCTCTCACTCTCTGTCACTCTATCTCTCTCACTCTCAGTCACTCTATCTCTCTCACTCAGTCACTCTATCTCTCTCTTCTCAGTCACTCTATATCTCTCACTCTCTGTCACTCTATCTCTGTCACTCTCTGTCACTCTATCTCTCTCACTCTCAGTCACTCTATCTCTCTCACTCTCAGTCACTCTATCTCTCTCACTCTGTCACTCTATCTCTCTCACTCTGTCACTCTATCTCTCTCACTCTGTCACTCTTTCTCTCTCACTCTCTGTCACTCTATCTCTCTCACTCTGTCACTCTATCTCTCTCACTCTCTGTCACTCTATCTCTCTCACTCTCAGTCACTCTATCTCTCTCACTCTCTGTCACTCTATCTCTCTCACTCTCAGTCACTCTATCTCTCTCACTCTCAGTCACTCTATCTCTCTCACTCTGTCACTCTATCTGTCTCACTCTGTCACTCTATCTCTCTCACTCTCAGTCACTCTATCTCTCTCACTCTCAGTCACTCTATCTCTCTCACTCTCAGTCACTCTATCTCTCTCACTCTCAGTCACTCTATCTCTCTCACTCTCAGTCACTCTATTTCTCTCACTCTCTGTCACTCTATCTCTCTCACTCTCTGTCACTCTATCTCTCTCACTCTCTGTCACTCTATCTCTCTCACTCTGTCACTCTATCTCTCTCACACTCAGTCACTCAATCTCTCTCACTCTCTGTCACTCTATCTCTCTCACTCTCTGTCAATCTATCTCTCTCAGTGTCAGTCACTCTATCTCTCTCACTCTCAGTCACTCTATCTCTCTCACTCTCAGTCACTCTATCTCTCTCACTCTCTGTCACTCTATCTCTCTCACTCTGTCACTCTATCTCTCTCACTCTCTGTCACTCTATCTCTCTCACTCTGTCACTCTATCTCTCTCACGCTCAGTCACTAAATCTCTCTCACTCTCAGTCACTCTATCTCTCTCACTCTGTCACTCTATCTCTCTCTCACTCTGTCACTCTATCTCTCTCACTCTCAGTCACTCCATCTCTCTCACTCTCAGTCACTCTATCTCTCTCACTCTGTCACTCTATATCTCTCACTCTCTGTCACTCTATCTCTCTCACTCTCTGTCACTCTATCTCTCACACTATCAGTCACTCTATCTCTCTCACTCTCAGTCACTCTATCTCTCTCACTCTCTGTCACTCTATCTCTCTCACTCTCAGTCACTCTATCTCTCTCACTCTCAGTCACTCTATCTCTCTCACTCTCTGTCACTCTATCTCTCTCACTCTCAGTCACTCTATCTCTCTCACTCTCAGTCACTCTATCTCTCTCACTCTCTGTCACTCTATCTCTCTCACTCTCAGTCACTCTATCTCTCTCACTATCAGTCACTCTATCTCTCTCACTCTCTGTCACTCTATCTCTCTCACTCTCAGTCACTCTATCTCTCTCACTATCAGACACTCTATCTCTCTCACTCTCAGTCACTCTATCTCTCTCACTCTCTGTCACTCTATCTCTCTCTCTCTCTGTCACTCTATCTCTCTCACTCTCAGTCACTCTATCTCTCTCACTCTCAGTCACTCTATCTCTCTCACTCTCAGTCACTCTATCTCTCTCACTCTGTCACTCTATCTGTCTCACTCTCAGTCACTCTATCTCTCTCACTCTCAGTCACTCTATCTCTCTCACTCTCTGTCACTCTATCTCTCTGAATCTGTCACTCTATATCTTTCACTCTGTCACTCTATCTCTCTCACTCTCAGTCACTCTATCTCTCTCACTCTCTGTCACTCTATCTCTCTCACTCTGTCACTCTATCTCTCTCACTCTCCGTCACTCTATCTCTCTCACTCTCAGTCACTCTATCTCTCTCACTCTCAGTCACTCTATCTCTCTCACTCTCAGTCACTCTATCTCTCTCACTCTCAGTCACTCTATCTCTCTCACTCTCTGTCACTCTATCTCTCTCACTCTCTGTCACTCTATCTCTCTCACTCTCTGTCACTCTATCTCTCTCACTCTCTGTCACTCTATCTCTCACTCTCTTTCACTCTATCTCTGTCACTCTCTGTCACTCTATCTCTCTCACTCTGTCACTCTATCTCTGTCACTCTCTGTCACTCTATCTCTCTCACTCTCAGTCACTCTATCTCTCTCATTCTCAGTCACTCTATCTCTCTCACTCTGTCACTCTTTCTCTCTCACTCTCTGTCACTCTATCTCTCTCACTCTGTCACTCTATCTCTCTCACTCTCAGTCACTCTATCTCTCTCACTCTGTCACTCTATCCCTCTCACTCTCAGTCACTCTATCTCTCTGACTCTCAGTCCCTCTATCTCTCTCACTCTCAGTCACTCTATCTCTCTCACTCTGTCACTCTATCTCTCTCACTCTGTCACTCTATCTCTCTCACTCTCTGTCACTCTATCTCTCTCACTCTGTCACTCTTTCTCTCTCACTCTCTGTCACTCTATCTCTCTCACTCTCAGTCACTCTATCTCTCTCACTCTGTCACTCTATCTCTCTCACTCTGTCACTCTATCTCTCTCACTCTGTCACTCTATCTCTCTCACTCTCTGTCACTCTATCTCTCTCACTCTCTGTCACTCTATCTCTCTCACTCTGTCACTCTATCTCTCTCACTCTCAGTCACTCTATTTCTCTCACTCTCTGTCACTCTATCTCTCTCACTCTCTGTCACTCTATCTCTCTCACTCTCAGTCACTCTATCTCTCTCACTCTCTGTCACTCTATCTCTCTCACTCTGTCACTCTATCTCTCTCACACTCAGTCACTCTATCTCTCTCACTCTCTGTCACTCTATCTCTCTCACTCTCAGTCACTCTATCTCTCTCACTCTCTGTCACTCTGTCTCTCTCACTCTCTGTCACTCTGTCTCCCTCACTCTCAGTCACTCTATCTCTCTCACTCTCTGTCACTCTATCTCTCTGAATCTGTCACTCTATCTCTCTCACTCTGTCACTCTATCTCTCTCACACTCAGTCACTCTATCCCTCTCACTCTCAGTCACTCTATCTCTCTCACTCTCAGTCACTCTATCTCTCTCACTCTCAGTCACTCTATCTCTGTCACTCTCTGTCACTCTATCTCTCTCACTCTCAGTCACTCTATCTCTCTCACTCTCAGTCACTCTATCTCTCTCACTCTGTCACTCTATCTCTCTCACTCTGTCACTCTATCTCTCTCACTCTGTCACTCTTTCTCTCTCACTCTCTGTCACTCTTTCTCTCTCACTCTGTCACTCTATCTCTCTCACTCTCTGTCACTCTATCTCTCTCACTCTCAGTCACTCTATCTCTCTCACTCTCAGTCACTCTATCTCTCTCACTCTGTCACTCTATCTGTCTCACTCTGTCACTCTATCTCTCTCACTCTCAGTCACTCTATCTCTCTCACTCTCAGTCACTCTATCTCTCTCACTCTCAGTCACTCTATCTCTCTCACTCTCAGTCACTCTATCTCTCTCACTCTCAGTCACTCTATTTCTCTCACTCTCTGTCACTCTATCTCTCTCACTCTCTGTCACTCTATCTCTCTCACTCTGTTACTCTATCTCTCTCACACTCAGTCACTCAATCTCTCTCACTCTCTGTCACTCTATCTCTCTCACTCTCTGTCAATCTATCTCTCTCAGTGTCAGTCACTCTATCTCTCTCACTCTCAGTCACTCTATCTCTCTCACTCTCAGTCACTCTATCTCTCTCACTCTCTGTCACTCTATCTCTCTCACTCTGTCACTCTATCTCTCTCACTCTCTATCACTCTATCTCTCTCACTCTGTCACTCTATCTCTCTCACGCTCAGTCACTAAATCTCTCTCACTCTCAGTCACTCTATCTCTCTCACTCTGTCACTCTATCTCTCTCTCACTCTGTCACTCTATCTCTCTCACTCTCAGTCACTCCATCTCTCTCACTCTCAGTCACTCTATCTCTCTCACTCTGTCACTCTATATCTCTCACTCTCTGTCACTCTATCTCTCTCACTCTCTGTCACTCTATCTCTCTCACTATCAGTCACTCTATCTCTCTCACTCTCAGTCACTCTATCTCTCTCACTCTCTGTCACTCTATCTCTCTCACTCTCAGTCACTCTATCTCTCTCACTCTCAGTCACTCTATCCCTCTCACTCTCTGTCACTCTATCTCTCTCACTCTCAGTCACTCTATCTCTCTCACTCTCAGTCACTCTATCTCTCTCACTCTCTGTCACTCTATCTCTCTCACTCTCAGTCACTCTATCTCTCTCACTATCAGTCACTCTATCTCTCTCACTCTCTGTCACTCTATCTCTCTCACTCTCAGTCACTCTATCTCTCTCACTATCAGACACTCTATCTCTCTCACTCTCAGTCACTCTATCTCTCTCACTCTCTGTCACTCTATCTCTCTCTCTCTCTGTCACTCTATCTCTCTCACTATCAGTCACTCTATCTCTCTCACTCTCAGTCACTCTATCTCTCTCACTCTCAGTCACTCTATCTCTCTCACTCTCAGTCACTCTATCTCTCTCACTCTGTCACTCTATCTGTCTCACTCTCAGTCACTCTATCTCTCTCACTCTCAGTCACTCTATCTCTCTCACTCTCTGTCACTCTATCTCTCTGAATCTGTCACTCTATATCTTTCACTCTGTCACTCTATCTCTCTCACTCTCAGTCACTCTATCTCTCTCACTCTCTGTCACTCTATCTCTCTCACTCTGTCACTCTATCTCTCTCACTCTCCGTCACTCTATCTCTCTCACTCTCAGTCACTCTATCTCTCTCACTCTCAGTCACTCTATCTCTCTCACTCTCAGTCACTCTATCTCTCTCACTCTCAGTCACTCTATCTCTCTCACTCTCTGTCACTCTATCTCTCTCACTCTCTGTCACTCTATCTCTCTCACTCTCTGTCACTCTATCTCTCTCACTCTCTGTCACTCTATCTCTCACTCTCTTTCACTCTATCTCTGTCACTCTCTGTCACTCTATCTCTCTCACTCTGTCACTCTATCTCTGTCACTCTCTGTCACTCTATCTCTCTCACTCTCAGTCACTCTATCTCTCTCACTCTCAGTCACTCTATCTCTCTCACTCTGTCACTCTATCCCTCTCACTCTCAGTCACTCTATCTCTCTGACTCTCAGTCCCTCTATCTCTCTCACTCTCAGTCACTCTATCTCTCTCACTCTGTCACTCTATCTCTCTCACTCTGTCACTCTATCTCTCTCACTCTCTGTCACTCTATCTCTCTCACTCTGTCACTCTATCTCTCTCACTCTCTGTCACTCTATCTCTCTCACTCTCAGTCACTCTATCTCTCTCACTCTGTCACTCTATCTCTCTCACTCTGTCACTCTATCTCTCTCACTCTGTCACTCTATCTCTCTCACTCTCTGTCACTCTATCTCTCTCACTCTCTGTCACTCTATCCCTCTCACTCTGTCACTCTATCTCTCTCACTCTCAGTCACTCTATTTCTCTCACTCTCTGTCACTCTATCTCTCTCACTCTCTGTCACTCTATCTCTCTCACTCTCAGTCACTCTATCTCTCTCACTCTCTGTCACTCTATCTCTCTCACTCTGTCACTCTATCTCTCTCACACTCAGTCACTCTATCTCTCTCACTCTCTGTCACTCTATCTCTCTCACTCTCAGTCACTCTATCTCTCTCACTCTGTCACTCTATCTCTCTCTCACTCTGTCACTCTATCTCTCTCACTCTGTCACTCTATCTCTCTCACTCTGTCACTCTATCTCTCTCACTCTCAGTCACTAAATCTCTCTCACTCTCAGTCACTCTATCTCTCTCACTCTCAGTCACTCTATCTCTCTCACTCTCAGTCACTCTATCTCTCTCACTCTCAGTCACTCTATCTCTCTCACTCTCTGTCACTCTATCTCACTCACTCTCTGTCACTCTATCTCTCTCACTCTCAGTCACTCTATCTCTCTCACTCTCAGTCACTCTATCCCTCTCACTCTGTCACTCTATCTCTCTCACTCTCAGTCACTTAATCTCTCTCACTCTCAGTCACTCTATCTCTCTCACTCTGTCACTCTATCTCTCTCACTCTCTGTCACTCTATCTCTCTCACTCTCTGTCACTCTATCTCTCTCACTCTCAGTCACTCTATCTCTCTCACTCTCTGTCACTCTATCTCTCTCACTCTCAGTCACTTAATCTCTCTCACTCTCAGTCACTCTATCTCTCTCACTCTGTCACTCTATCTCTCTCACTCTCTGTCACTCTATCACTCTCACTCTCTGTCACTCTATCTCTCTCACTCTCAGTCACTCTATCTCTCTCACTCTCTGTCACTCTATCTCTCTCACTCTCTGTCACTCTATCTCTCTCACTCTCAGTCACTCTATCTCTCTCACTCTCAGTCACTCTATCCCTCTCACTCTCAGTCACTCTATCTCTCTCACTCTCTGTCACTCTATCTCTCTCACTCTCTGTCACTCTATCTCTCTCACTCTCAGTCACTCTATCTCTCTCACTCTCAGTCACTCTATCTCTCTCACTCTCTGTCACTCTATCTCTCTCACTCTCAGTCACTCTATCTCTCTCACTCTCAGTCACTCTATCTCTCTCACTATCAGTCACTCTATCTCTCTCACTCTCTGTCACTCTATCTCTCTCACTCTCAGTCACTCTATCTCTCTCACTATCAGTCACTCTATCTCTCTCACTCTCAGTCACTCTATCTCTCTCACTCTCTGTCACTCTATCTCTCTCTCTCTCTGTCACTCTATCTCTCTCACTATCAGTCACTCTATCTCTCTCACTCTCAGTCACTCTATCTCTCTCACTCTCTGTCACTCTATCTCTCTCACTCTCAGTCACTCTATCTCTCTCACTCTGTCACTCTATCTCTCTCACTCTCAGTCACTCTATCTCTCACTCTCAGTCACTCTATCTCTCTCACTCTCTGTCACTCTATCTCTCTCACTCTCTGTCACTCTATCTCTCTCACTCTCAGTCACTCTATCTCTCCCACTCTCAGTCACTCTATCTCTCTCACTCTCTGTCACTCTATCTCTCTCACTCTCAGTCACTCTATCTCTCTCACTCTCAGTCACTCTATCTCTCTAACTCTCAGTCACTCTATCTCTCTCACTCTGTCACTCTATCTCTCTCACTCTCTGTCACTCTATCTCTCTCACTCTCAGTCACTCTATCTCTCTCACTCTCTGTCACTCTATCTCTCTAACTCTCAGTCACTCTATCTCTCTCACTCTCAGTCACTCTATCTCTCTCACTCTGTCACTCTATCTATCTCAATCTCGGTCACTCTATCTCTCTCACTCTCCCACTCTATCTCTCTCACTCTGTCACTCTATCTCTCTCAGTCTGTCACTCTATCTCTCTCACTCTCAGTCACTCTATCTCTCACTCTCTGTCACTCTATCTCTCTCACTCTGAGTCACTCTATCTCTCTCACTCTCTGTCACTCTATCTCTCTCACTCTCAGTCACTCTATCTCTCTCACTCTCAGTCACTCTATCTCTCTCAATCTCAGTCACTCTATCTCTCTCACTCTCAGTCACTCTATCTCTCTCACTCTGTCACTGTATCTCTGTCACTCTCAGTCACTCTATCTCTCTCACTCTCTGTCACTCTGTCTCTCTCACTCTCTGTCACTCTGTCTCTCTCACTCTCAGTCACTCTATCTCTCTCACTCTCTGTCACTCTATCTCTCTGAATCTGTCACTCTATATCTTTCACTCTGTCACTCTATCTCTCTCACTCTCAGTCACTCTATCTCTCTCACTCTCTGTCACTCTATCTCTCTCACTCTGTCACTCTATCTCTCTCACTCTCCGTCACTCTATCTCTCTCACTCTCAGTCACTCTATCTCTCTCACTCTCAGTCACTCTATCTCTCTCACTCTCTGTCACTCTATCTCTCTCACTCTCAGTCACTCTATCTCTCTCACTCTCAGTCACTCTATCTCTCTCACTCTCAGTCACTCTATCTCTCTCACTCTCAGTCACTCTATCTCTCTCACTCTCTGTCACTCTATCTCTCTCACTCTGTCACTCTATCTCTCTCACTCTGTCACTCTATCTCTCACTCTCTGTCACTCTATCTCTCTCACTCTCTGTCACGCTATCTCTGTCACTCTCTGTCACTCTATCTCTCTCACTCTCAGTCACTCTATCTCTCTCACTCTCAGTCACTCTATCTCTCTCACTCTGTCACTCTATCTCTCTCACTCTCAGTCACTCTATCTCTCTCACTCTGTCACTCTATCCCTCTCACTCTCAGTCACTCTATCTCTCTGACTCTCAGTCCCTCTATCTCTCTCACTCTCAGTCACTCTATCTCTCTCACTCTGTCACTCTATCTCTCTCACTCTGTCACTCTATCTCTCTCACTCTCAGTCACTCTATCTCTCTCACTCTCTGTCACTCTATCTCTCTCACTCTGTCACTCTATCTCTCTCACTCTCAGTCACTCTATCTCTCTCACTCTCTGTCACTCTATCTCTCTCACTCTGTCACTCTATATCTCTCACTCTCTGTCACTCTATCTCTCTCACTCTCTGTCACTCTATCTCTCTCACTCTGTCACTCTATCTCTCTCACTCTCAGTCACTCTATTTCTCTCACTCTCTGTCACTCTATCTCTCTCACTCTCTGTCACTCTATCTCTCTCACTCTCAGTCACTCTATCTCTCTCACTCTCTGTCACTCTATCTCTCTCAATCTGTCACTCTATCTCTCTCACACTCAGTCACTCTATCTCTCTCACTCTCTGTCACTCTATCTCTCTCACTCTCAGTCACTCTATCTCTCTCACTCTGTCACTCTATCTCTCTCACTCTCAGTCACTCTATCTCTCTCACTCTCTGTCACTCTATATCTCTCACTCTCTGTCACTCTATCTCTCTCACTCTCAGTCACTCTATCTCTCTCACTCACAGTCACTCTATCTCTCTCACTCTGTCACTCGATGTCTGTCACTCTCTCTCACTCTATCTCTCTCACTCTCAGTCACTCTATCTCTCTCACTCTCTGTCACTCTATCTCTCTCACTCTCTGTCACTCTATCTCTCTCACTCTCAGTCACTCTATCTCTCTCACTCTCAGTCACTCTATCTCTCTCACTCTCTGTCACTCTATCTCTCTCACTCTGTCACTCTATCTCTCTCACTCAGTCACTCTATCTCTCTCACTCTCTGTCACTCTATCTCTCTCACTCTGTCACTCTATCTCTCTCACTCTTTCACTCTATCTCTCTCACTCAGTCACTCTATCTCTCTCACTCTCAGTCACTCTATCTCTCTCACTCTCTTTAACTCTATCTCTCTCACTCTTTCACTCTATCTCTCTCACTCAGTCACTCTATCTCTCTCACTCTCAGTCACTCTATCTCTCTCACTCTCTGTCACTCTATCTCTCTCACTCTCTGTCACTCTATCTCTCTCACTCGCTGTCACTCTATCTCTCTCACTCTGTCACTCTATCTCTCTCACTCTCTGTCACTCTATCTCTCTCACTCTCAGTCACTCTATCTCTCTCACTCTCTATCACTCTATCTCTCTGACTCTGTCACTCTATCTCTCTCACTCTCAGTCACTCTATCTCTCTCACTCTCTGTCACTCTATCTCTCACTCTCTGTAACTCTATCTCTGTCACTCTCTGTCACACTATCTCTCTCACTCTGTCACTCTATCTCTCTCACTCTCAGACACTCTATCTCTCTCACTCTCTGTCACTCCATCTCTCTCACTCTCTGTCACTCTATCTCTCTCACTCTCAGACACTCTATCTCTCTCACTCTCAATCACTCTATCTCTCTCACTCTCAGTCACTCTATCTCTCTCACTCTGTCACTCTATCTCTCTCACTCTCAGTCACTCTATCTCTCTCACTCTGTCACTCTATCTCTCACTCTCAGTCACTCTATCTCTCTCACTCTCTGTCACTCTATCTCTCTCACTCTCAGTCACTCTATCTCTCTCACTCTCTGTCACTCTATCTCTCTCACTCTGTCACTCTATCTCTCTCACTCTCAGTCACTCTATCTCTCTCACTCTCTGTCACTCTATCTCTCTCACTCTCAGTAACTCTCTCTCTCACTCTCTCACTCTATCTCATTCACACTCTCTCTCTGACTCTCTCACTCTATCTCATTCACACTCTCTCTGACTCTCTCACTCTATCTCATTCACACTCTCTCTGACTCTCTCACTCTATCTCATTCACACTCTCTCTGAGTCTCTCACTCTATCTCATTCATACTCTCTCTGACTCTCTCACTCTATCTCATTCACTCTCTCTCTGACTCTCTCACTCTATCTCATTCACTCTCTCTCTCTCACTCTCTCACTCTATCTCATTCACACTCTCTCTGACTCTCTCACTCTATCTCATTCACACTCTCTCTGACTCTCTCACTCTATCTCATTCACACTCTCTCTGACTCTCTCACTCTATCTCATTCACACTCTCTCTGACTCTCTCACTCTCTCTCATTCACTCTCTCTCTGACTCTCTCACCCTATCTCATTCACACTATCTCTGAATCTCTCACTCTATCTCATTCATTCTCTCTCTGACTCTCTCACTCTATCTCATTCACACTCTCTCTGACTCTCTCACTCTATCTCAGTCACTCTCTCTCTGACTCTCTCACTCTATCTCATTCACACTCTCTCTGACTCTCTCACTCTATCTCATTCACACTCTCTCTGACTCTCTCACTCTATCTCAGTCACTCTCTCTCTGACTCTCTCACTCTATCTCATTCACACTCTCTCTGACTCTCTCACTCTATCTCATTCACACTCTCTCTGACTCTCTCACTCTATCTCAGTCACTCTTTCTCTCACTCTCTCACTCTATCTCATTCACACTCTCTCTGACTCTCTCACTCTATCTCAGTCACTCTCTCTCTCACTCTCTCACTCTATCTCATTCACTCTCTCTCTGACTCTCTCACTCTATCTCATTCACACTATCTCTGACTCTCTCAGTCTATCTCAGTCACTCTCTCTCTCACTCTCTCACTCTATCTGATTCACACTCTCTCTGACTCTCTCACTCTATCTCAGTCACTCTCTCTCTCACTCTCTCACTCTATCTCATTCACACTCTCTCTGACTCTCTCACTCTATCTCATTCACACTCTCTCTGACTCTCTCACTCTATCTCATTCACTCTCTCTCTGACTCTCTCACTCTATCTCATTCACACTCTCTCTGACTCTCTCACTCTATCTCATTCACACTCTCTCTCTGACTCTCTCACTCTATCTCATTCACCCTCTCTCTGACTCTCTCACTCTATCTCATTCACACTCTCTCTGACTCTCTCACTCTATCTCATTCACTCTCTCTCTGACTCTCTCACTCTATCTCATTCACACTCTCTCTGACTCTCTCACTCTATCTCATTCACACTCTCTCTGACTCTCTCACTCTATCTCATTCACTCTCTCTCTGACTCTCTCACTCTATCTCATTCACTCTCTCTCTCACTCTCTCACTCTATCTCATTCACACTCTCTCTGACTCTCTCACTCTATCTCATTCACACTCTCTCTGACTCTCTCACTCTATCTCATTCACACTCTCTCTGACTCTCTCACTCTATCTCATTCACACGCTCTCTGACTCTCTCACTCTATCTCATTCACTCTCTCTCTGACTCTCTCACTCTATCTCATTCACACTATCTCTGACTCTCTCACTCTATCTCATTCACTCTCTCTCTGACTCTCTCACTCTATCTCATTCACACTCTCTCTGACTCTCTCACTCTATCTCAGTCACTCTCTCTCTGACTCTCTCACTCTATCTCATTCACACTCTCTCTGACTCTCTCACTCTATCTCATTCTCACTCTCTCTGACTCTCTCACTCTATCTCAGTCTCTCTCTCTCTGACTCTCTCACTCTATCTCATTCACACTCTCTCTGACTCTCTCACTCTATCTCATTCACACTCTCTCTGACTCTCTCACTCTATCTCAGTCACTTTCTCTCTCACTCTCTCACTCTATCTCATTCACACTCTCTCTGACTCTCTCACTCTATCTCAGTCACTCTCTCTCTCACTCTCTCACTCTATCACATTCACACTATCTCTGACTCTCTCACTGTATCTCATTCACTCTCTCTCTGACTCTCTCACTCTATCTCATTCACACTATCTCTGACTCTCTCACTCTATCTCAGTCACTCTCTCTCTCACTCTCTCACTCTATCTCATTCACACTCTCTCTGACTCTCTCACTCTATCTCAGTCACTCTCTCTCTCACTCACTCTATCTCATTTACACTCTCTCTGACTCTCTCACTCTATCTCATTCACACTCTCTCTGACTCTCTCACTCTATCTCATTCACTCTCTCTCTGACTCTCTCTCTCTATCTCATTCACACTCTCTCTGACTCTCTCACTCTATCTCATTCACACTCTCTCTCTGACTCTCTCACTCTATCTCATTCACCCGCTCTCTGACTCTCTCACTCTATCTCATTCACACTCTCTCTGACTCTCTCACTCTATCTCATTCACTCTCTCTCTGACTCTCTCACTCTATCTCATTCACACTCTCTCTGACTCTCTCACTCTATCTCATTCACCCTCTCTCTGACTCTCTCACTCTATCTCATTCACACTCTCTCTGACTCTCTCACTCTATCTCATTCACCCTCTCTCTGTCTCTCTCACTCTATCTCATTCACACTCTCTCTGACTCTCTCACTCTATCTCATTCACCCTCTCTCTGACTCTCTCACTCTATCTCATTCACACTCTCTCTGACTCTCTCACTCTATCTCATTCACAATCTCTCTGACTCTCTCACTCTATCGCATTCACACTCTTTCTGACTCTCTCACTCTATCTCATTCACACTCTCTCTGACTCACTCACTCTATCTCATTCACTCTCTCTCTGAATCTCTCACTCTATCTCATTCACACTCTCTCTGACTCTCTCACTCTATCTCATTCACTCTCTCTCTGACTCTCTCACTCTATCTCATTCACACTCTCTCTCTGACTCTCTCACTCTATCTCATTCACTCTCTCTCTGACTCTCTCACTCTATCTCATTCACACTCTCTCTGACTCTCTCACTCTATCTCATTCACTCTCTCTCTCACTCTCTCACTCTATCTCAGTCACACTCTCTCTGACTCTCTCACTCTATCTCATTCACACTCTCTCTCTGACTCTCTCACTCTATCTCATTCACTGTCTCTCTGACTCTCTCACTCTATCTCATTCACACTCTCTCTGACTCTCTCACTCTATCTCATTCACACTCTCTCTGACTCTCTCACTCTATCTCATTCACACTCTCTCTGACTCTCTCACTCTATCTCATTCACACTCTCTCTGACTCTCTCACTCTATCTCATTCACACTCTCTCTGACTCTCTCACTCTATCTCATTCACTCTCTCTCTCACTCTCTCACTCTATCTCATTCACTCTCTTTCTGACTCTCTCACTCTATCTCAGTCACACTCTCTCTGACTCTCTCACTCTATCTCATTCACTGTCTCTCTGACTCTCTCACTCTATCTCATTCACACTCTCTGACTCTCTCACTCTATCTCATTTACACTCTCTCTGACTCTCTCACTCTATCTCATTCACACTCTCTCTGACTCTCTCACTCTATCTCATTCACACTCTCTCTGACTCTCTCACTCTATTTCATTCACACTCTCTCTCTGACTCTCTCACTCTATCTCATTCAGACTCTCTCTCTGACTCTCTCACTCTATCTCATTCACACTATCTCTGACTCTCTCACTCTATCTCAGTCACTCTCTCTCTCACTCTCTCACTCTATCTCATTCACACTCTCTCTGACTCTCTCACTCTATCTCAGTCACTCTCTCTCTCACTCTCTCACTCTATCTCATTCACAATCTCTCTGACTCTCTCACTCTATCTCATTCACACTCTCTCTGACTCTCTCACTCTATCTCATTCACTCTCTCTCTGACTCTCTCTCTCTATCTCATTCACACTCTCTCTGACTCTCTCACTCTATCTCATTCACACTCTCTCTCTGACTCTCTCACTCTATCTCATTCACCCGCTCTCTGACTCTCTCACTCTATCTCATTCACACTCTCTCTGACTCTCTCACTCTATCTCATTCACTCTCTCTCTGACTCTCTCACTCTATCTCATTCACCCTCTCTCTGACTCTCTCACTCTATCTCATTCACACTCTCTCTGACATTCTCACTCTATCTCATTCACCCTCTCTCTGTCTCTCTCACTCTATCTCTTTCACACTCTCTCTGACTCTCTCACTCTATCTCATTCACCCTCTCTCTGACTCTCTCACTCTATCTCATTCACACTCTCTCTGACTCTCTCACTCTATCTCATTCACAATCTCTCTGACTCTCTCACTCTATCGCATTCACACTCTTTCTGACTCTCTCACTCTATCTCATTCACACTCTCTCTGACTCTCTCACTCTATCTCATTCACTCTCTCTCTGACTCTCTCACTCTATCTCATTCACACTCTCTCTGACTCTCTCACTCTATCTCATTCACTCTCTCTCTGACTCTCTCACTCTATCTCATTCACACTCTCTCTCTGACTCTCTCACTCTATCTCATTCACTCTCTCTCTGACTCTCTCACTCTATCTCATTCACACTCTCTCTCTGACTCTCTCACTCTATCTCATTCACTCTCTCTCTGACTCTCTCACTCTATCTCATTCACACTCTCTCTGACTCTCTCACTCTATCTCATTCACACTCTCTCTGACTCTCTCACTCTATCTCATTCACACTCTCTTGACTCTCTCACTCTATCTCATTCACACTCTCTCTGACTCTCTCACTCTATCTCATTCACACTCTCTCTGACTCTCTCACTCTATCTCATTCACTCTCTCTCTCACTCTCTCACTCTATCTCATTCACTCTCTCTCTGACTCTCTCACTCTATCTCAGTCACACTCTCTCTGACTCTCTCACTCTATCTCATTCACTGTCTCTCTGACTCTCTCACTCTATCTCATTCACACTCTCTGACTCTCTCACTCTATCTCATTTACACTCTCTCTGACTCTCTCACTCTATCTCATTCACACTCTCTCTGACTCTCTCACTCTATCTCATTCACACTCTCTCTGACTCTCTCACTCTATTTCATTCACACTCTCTCTCTGACTCTCTCACTCTATCTCATTCACACTCTCTCTCTCTGACTCTCTCACTCTATCTCATTCACACTCTCTCTGACTCTCTCACTCTATCTCATTCACACTCTCTCTGACTCTCTCACTCTATCTCATTCACACTCTCTCTGACTCTCTCACTCTATCTCATTCACACTCTCTCTGACTCTCTCACTCTATCTCATTCACACTCTCTCTGACTCTCTCACTCTATCTCATTCACACTCTCTCTGACTCTCTCACTCTATCTCAGTCACTCTCTCTCTGACTCTCTCACTCTATCTCATTCACACTCTCTCTGACTCTCTCACTCTATCTCATTCACACTCTCTCTGACTCTCTCACTCTATCTCAGTCACTCTCTCTCTGAATCTCTCACCATATCTCATTCACACTCTCTCTGACTGTCTCACTCTATCTCATTCACACTCTCTCTGACTCTCTCACTCTATCTCAGTCACTCTCTCTCTCACTCTCTCACTCTATCTCATTCACACTCTCTCTGACTCTCTCACTCTATCTCAGTCACTCTCTCTCTCACTCTCTCACTCTATCACATTCACACTATCTCTGACTCTCTCACTCTATCTCATTCACTCTCTCTCTGACTCTCTCACTCTATCTCATTCACACTATCTCTGACTCTCTCACTCTATCTCAGTCACTCTCTCTCTCACTCTCTCACTCTATCTCATTCACACTCTCTCTGACTCTCTCACTCTATCTCAGTCACTCTCTCTCTCACTCTCTCACTCTATCTCATTCACACTCTCTCTGACTCTCTCACTCTATCTCATTCACACTCTCTCTGACTCTCTCACTCTATCTCATTCACTCTCTCTCTGACTCTCTCACTCTATCTCATTCACACTCTCTCTGACTCTCTCACTCTATCTCATTCACACTCTCTCTCTGACTCTCTCACTCTATCTCATTCACCCTCTCTCTGACTCTCTCACTCTATCTCATTCACACTCTCTCTGACTCTCTCACTCTATCTCATTCACTCTCTCTCCTACTCTCTCACTCTATCTCATTCACCCTCTCTCTGACTCTCTCACTCTATCTCATTCACACTCTCTCTGACTCTCTCACTCTATCTCATTCACCCTCTCTCTGTCTCTCTCACTCTATCTCATTCACACTCTCTCTGACTCTCTCACTCTATCTCATTCACCCTCTCTCTGACTCTCTCACTCTATCTCATTCACACTCTCTCTGACTCTCTCACTCTATCTCATTCACAATCTCTCTGACTCTCTCACTCTATCGCATTCACACTCTTTCTGACTCTCTCACTCTATCTCATTCACACTCTCTCTGACTCTCTCACTCTATCTCATTCACTCTCTCTCTGTCTCTCTCACTCTATCTCAGTCACTCTCTCTCTGACTCTCTCACTCTATCTCATTCACACTCTCTCTGACTCTCTCACTCTATCTCATTCACACTCTCTCTGACTCTCTCACTCTATCTCAGTCACTCTCTCTCTGACTCTCTCACTCTATCTCATTCACACTCTCTCTGACTCTCTCACTCTATCTCATTCACACTCTCTCTGACTCTCTCACTCTATCTCAGTCACTCTCTCTCTCACTCTCTCACTCTATCTCATTCACACTCTCTCTGACTCTCTCACTCTATCTCAGTCACTCTCTCTCTCACTCTCTCACTCTATCACATTCACACTATCTCTGACTCTCTCACTCTATCTCATTCACTCTCTCTCTGACTCTCTCACTCTATCTCATTCACACTATCTCTGACTCTCTCACTCTATCTCAGTCACTCTCTCTCTCACTCTCTCACTCTATCTCATTCACACTCTCTCTGACTCTCTCACTCTATCTCATTCACCCTCTCTCTGACTCTCTCACTCTATCTCATTCACACTCTCTCTGACTCTCTCACTCTATCTCATTCACAATCTCTCTGACTCTCTCAATCTATCGCATTCACACTCTTTCTGACTCTCTCACTCTATCTCATTCACACTCTCTCTGACTCTCTCACTCTATCTCATTCACTCTCTCTCTGACTCTCTCACTCTATCTCATTCACACTCTCTCTGACTCTCTCACTCTATCTCATTCACACTCTCTCTCTGACTCTCTCACTCTATCTCATTCACTCTCTCTCTGACTCTCTCACTCTATCTCATTCACACTCTCTCTGACTCTCTCACTCTATCTCATGCACACTCTCTCTGACTCTCTCACTCTATCTCATTCACACTCTCTCTCTGACTCTCTCACTCTATCTCATTCACCCGCTCTCTGACTCTCTCACTCTTTCTCATTCACACTCTCTCTGACTCTCTCACTCTATCTCATTCACTCTCTCTCTGACTCTCTCACTCTATCTCATTCACCCTCTCTCTGACTCTCTCACTCTATCTCATTCACACTCTCTCTGACTCTCTCACTCTATCTCATTCACCCTCTCTCTGTCTCTCTCACTCTATCTCTTTCACACTCTCTCTGACTCTCTCACTCTATCTCATTCACCCTCTCTCTGACTCTCTCACTCTATCTCATTCACACTCTCTCTGACTCTCTCACTCTATCTCATTCACAATCTCTCTGACTCTCTCACTCTATCGCATTCACACTCTTTCTGACTCTCTCACTCTATCTCATTCACACTCTCTCTGACTCTCTCACTCTATCTCATTCACTCTCTCTCTGACTCTCTCACTCTATCTCATTCACACTCTCTCTGACTCTCTCACTCTATCTCATTCACTCTCTCTCTGACTCTCTCACTCTATCTCATTCACACTCTCTCTCTGACTCTCTCACTCTATCTCATTCACTCTCTCTCTGACTCTCTCACTCTATCTCATTCACACTCTCTCTCTGACTCTCTCACTCTATCTCATTCACTCTCTCTCTGACTCTCTCACTCTATCTCATTCACACTCTCTCTGACTCTCTCACTCTATCTCATTCACACTCTCTCTGACTCTCTCACTCTATCTCATTCACACTCTCTTGACTCTCTCACTCTATCTCATTCACACTCTCTCTGACTCTCTCACTCTATCTCATTCACACTCTCTCTGACTCTCTCACTCTATCTCATTCACTCTCTCTCTCACTCTCTCACTCTATCTCATTCACTCTCTCTCTGACTCTCTCACTCTATCTCAGTCACACTCTCTCTGACTCTCTCACTCTATCTCATTCACTGTCTCTCTGACTCTCTCACTCTATCTCATTCACACTCTCTGACTCTCTCACTCTATCTCATTTACACTCTCTCTGACTCTCTCACTCTATCTCATTCACACTCTCTCTGACTCTCTCACTCTATCTCATTCACACTCTCTCTGACTCTCTCACTCTATTTCATTCACACTCTCTCTCTGACTCTCTCACTCTATCTCATTCACACTCTCTCTCTCTGACTCTCTCACTCTATCTCATTCACACTCTCTCTGAATCTCTCACTCTATCTCATTCACACTCTCTCTGACTCTCTCACTCTATCTCATTCACACTCTCTCTGACTCTCTCACTCTATCTCATTCACACTCTCTCTGACTCTCTCACTCTATCTCATTCACACTCTCTCTGACTCTCTCACTCTATCTCATTCACACTCTCTCTGACTCTCTCACTCTATCTCAGTCACTCTCTCTCTGACTCTCTCACTCTATCTCATTCACACTCTCTCTGACTCTCTCACTCTATCTCATTCACACTCTCTCTGACTCTCTCACTCTATCTCAGTCACTCTCTCTCTGAATCTCTCACCATATCTCATTCACACTCTCTCTGACTGTCTCACTCTATCTCATTCACACTCTCTCTGACTCTCTCACTCTATCTCAGTCACTCTCTCTCTCACTCTCTCACTCTATCTCATTCACACTCTCTCTGACTCTCTCACTCTATCTCAGTCACTCTCTCTCTCACTCTCTCACTCTATCACATTCACACTATCTCTGACTCTCTCACTCTATCTCATTCACTCTCTCTCTGACTCTCTCACTCTATCTCATTCACACTATCTCTGACTCTCTCACTCTATCTCAGTCACTCTCTCTCTCACTCTCTCACTCTATCTCATTCACACTCTCTCTGACTCTCTCACTCTATCTCAGTCACTCTCTCTCTCACTCTCTCACTCTATCTCATTCACACTCTCTCTGACTCTCTCACTCTATCTCATTCACACTCTCTCTGACTCTCTCACTCTATCTCATTCACTCTCTCTCTGACTCTCTCACTCTATCTCATTCACACTCTCTCTGACTCTCTCACTCTATCTCATTCACACTCTCTCTCTGACTCTCTCACTCTATCTCATTCACCCTCTCTCTGACTCTCTCACTCTATCTCATTCACACTCTCTCTGACTCTCTCACTCTATCTCATTCACTCTCTCTCCTACTCTCTCACTCTATCTCATTCACCCTCTCTCTGACTCTCTCACTCTATCTCATTCACACTCTCTCTGACTCTCTCACTCTATCTCATTCACCCTCTCTCTGTCTCTCTCACTCTATCTCATTCACACTCTCTCTGACTCTCTCACTCTATCTCATTCACCCTCTCTCTGACTCTCTCACTCTATCTCATTCACACTCTCTCTGACTCTCTCACTCTATCTCATTCACAATCTCTCTGACTCTCTCACTCTATCGCATTCACACTCTTTCTGACTCTCTCACTCTATCTCATTCACACTCTCTCTGACTCTCTCACTCTATCTCATTCACTCTCTCTCTGTCTCTCTCACTCTATCTCAGTCACTCTCTCTCTGACTCTCTCACTCTATCTCATTCACACTCTCTCTGACTCTCTCACTCTATCTCATTCACACTCTCTCTGACTCTCTCACTCTATCTCAGTCACTCTCTCTCTGACTCTCTCACTCTATCTCATTCACACTCTCTCTGACTCTCTCACTCTATCTCATTCACACTCTCTCTGACTCTCTCACTCTATCTCAGTCACTCTCTCTCTCACTCTCTCACTCTATCTCATTCACACTCTCTCTGACTCTCTCACTCTATCTCAGTCACTCTCTCTCTCACTCTCTCACTCTATCACATTCACACTATCTCTGACTCTCTCACTCTATCTCATTCACTCTCTCTCTGACTCTCTCACTCTATCTCATTCACACTATCTCTGACTCTCTCACTCTATCTCAGTCACTCTCTCTCTCACTCTCTCACTCTATCTCATTCACACTCTCTCTGACTCTCTCACTCTATCTCATTCACCCTCTCTCTGACTCTCTCACTCTATCTCATTCACACTCTCTCTGACTCTCTCACTCTATCTCATTCACTCTCTCTCTGACTCTCTCACTCTATCTCATTCACTCTCTCTCTGACTCTCTCACTCTATCTCATTCACACTCTCTCTCTGACTCTCTCACTCTATCTCATTCACTCTCTCTCTGACTCTCTCACTCTATCTCATTCACACTCTCTCTGACTCTCTCACTCTATCTCATGCACACTCTCTCTCACTCTCTCACTCTATCTCAGTCACACTCTCTCTGACTCTCTCACTCTATCTCATTCACACTCTCTCTCTGACTCTCTCACTCTATCTCATTCACTCTCTCTCTGACTCTCTCACTCTATCTCATTCACACTCTCTCTGACTCTCTCACTCTATCTCATTCACACTCTCTCTGACTCTCTCACTCTATCTCATTCACACTCTCTCTGACTCTCTCACTCTATCTCATTCAAACTCTCTCTGACTCTCTCACTCTATCTCATTCACACTCTCTCTGACTCTCTCACTCTATCTCATTCACTCTCTCTCTCACTCTCTCACTCTATCTCATTCACTCTCTCTCTGACTCTCTCACTCTATCTCAGTCACACTCTCTCTGACTCTCTCACTCTATCTCATTCACTGTCTCTCTGACTCTCTCACTCTATCTCATTCACACTCTCTGACTCTCTCACTCTATCTCATTTACACTCTCTCTGACTCTCTCACTCTATCTCATTCACACTCTCTCTGACTCTCTCACTCTATCTCATTCACACTCTCTCTGACTCTCTCACTCTATTTCATTCACACTCTCTCTCTGACTCTCTCACTCTATCTCATTCACACTCTCTCTCTGACTCTCTCATTCTATCTCATTCACACTATCTCTGACTCTCTCACTCTATCTCAGTCACTCTCTCTCTCACTCTCTCACTCTATCTCATTCACACTCTCTCTGACTCTCTCACTCTATCTCAGTCACTCTCTCTCTCACTCTCTCACTCTATCACATTCACACTATCTCTGACTCTCTCACTCTATCTCATTCACTCTCTCTCTGACTCTCTCACTCTATCTCATTCACACTATCTCTGACTCTCTCACTCTATCTCAGTCACTCTCTCTCTCACTCTCTCACTCTATCTCATTCACACTCTCTCTGACTCTCTCACTCTATCTCATTCACCCTCTCTCTGACTCTCTCACTCTATCTCATTCACACTCTCTCTGACTCTCTCACTCTATCTCATTCACAATCTCTCTGACTCTCTCAATCTATCGCATTCACACTCTTTCTGACTCTCTCACTCTATCTCATTCACACTCTCTCTGACTCTCTCACTCTATCTCATTCACTCTCTCTCTGACTCTCTCACTCTATCTCATTCACACTCTCTCTGACTCTCTCACTCTATCTCATTCACACTCTCTCTCTGACTCTCTCACTCTATCTCATTCACTCTCTCTCTGACTCTCTCACTCTATCTCATTCACACTCTCTCTGACTCTCTCACTCTATCTCATGCACACTCTCTCTGACTCTCTCACTCTATCTCATTCACACTCTCTCTCTGACTCTCTCACTCTATCTCATTCACCCGCTCTCTGACTCTCTCACTCTTTCTCATTCACACTCTCTCTGACTCTCTCACTCTATCTCATTCACTCTCTCTCTGACTCTCTCACTCTATCTCATTCACCCTCTCTCTGACTCTCTCACTCTATCTCATTCACACTCTCTCTGACTCTCTCACTCTATCTCATTCACCCTCTCTCTGTCTCTCTCACTCTATCTCTTTCACACTCTCTCTGACTCTCTCACTCTATCTCATTCACCCTCTCTCTGACTCTCTCACTCTATCTCATTCACACTCTCTCTGACTCTCTCACTCTATCTCATTCACAATCTCTCTGACTCTCTCACTCTATCGCATTCACACTCTTTCTGACTCTCTCACTCTATCTCATTCACACTCTCTCTGACTCTCTCACTCTATCTCATTCACTCTCTCTCTGACTCTCTCACTCTATCTCATTCACACTCTCTCTGACTCTCTCACTCTATCTCATTCACTCTCTCTCTGACTCTCTCACTCTATCTCATTCACACTCTCTCTCTGACTCTCTCACTCTATCTCATTCACTCTCTCTCTGACTCTCTCACTCTATCTCATTCACACTCTCTCTCTGACTCTCTCACTCTATCTCATTCACTCTCTCTCTGACTCTCTCACTCTATCTCATTCACACTCTCTCTGACTCTCTCACTCTATCTCATTCACACTCTCTCTGACTCTCTCACTCTATCTCATTCACACTCTCTTGACTCTCTCACTCTATCTCATTCACACTCTCTCTGACTCTCTCACTCTATCTCATTCACACTCTCTCTGACTCTCTCACTCTATCTCATTCACTCTCTCTCTCACTCTCTCACTCTATCTCATTCACTCTCTCTCTGACTCTCTCACTCTATCTCAGTCACACTCTCTCTGACTCTCTCACTCTATCTCATTCACTGTCTCTCTGACTCTCTCACTCTATCTCATTCACACTCTCTGACTCTCTCACTCTATCTCATTTACACTCTCTCTGACTCTCTCACTCTATCTCATTCACACTCTCTCTGACTCTCTCACTCTATCTCATTCACACTCTCTCTGACTCTCTCACTCTATTTCATTCACACTCTCTCTCTGACTCTCTCACTCTATCTCATTCACACTCTCTCTCTCTGACTCTCTCACTCTATCTCATTCACACTCTCTCTGAATCTCTCACTCTATCTCATTCACACTCTCTCTGACTCTCTCACTCTATCTCATTCACACTCTCTCTGACTCTCTCACTCTATCTCATTCACACTCTCTCTGACTCTCTCACTCTATCTCATTCACACTCTCTCTGACTCTCTCACTCTATCTCATTCACACTCTCTCTGACTCTCTCACTCTATCTCAGTCACTCTCTCTCTGACTCTCTCACTCTATCTCATTCACACTCTCTCTGACTCTCTCACTCTATCTCATTCACACTCTCTCTGACTCTCTCACTCTATCTCAGTCACTCTCTCTCTGAATCTCTCACCATATCTCATTCACACTCTCTCTGACTGTCTCACTCTATCTCATTCACACTCTCTCTGACTCTCTCACTCTATCTCAGTCACTCTCTCTCTCACTCTCTCACTCTATCTCATTCACACTCTCTCTGACTCTCTCACTCTATCTCAGTCACTCTCTCTCTCACTCTCTCACTCTATCACATTCACACTATCTCTGACTCTCTCACTCTATCTCATTCACTCTCTCTCTGACTCTCTCACTCTATCTCATTCACACTATCTCTGACTCTCTCACTCTATCTCAGTCACTCTCTCTCTCACTCTCTCACTCTATCTCATTCACACTCTCTCTGACTCTCTCACTCTATCTCAGTCACTCTCTCTCTCACTCTCTCACTCTATCTCATTCACACTCTCTCTGACTCTCTCACTCTATCTCATTCACACTCTCTCTGACTCTCTCACTCTATCTCATTCACTCTCTCTCTGACTCTCTCACTCTATCTCATTCACACTCTCTCTGACTCTCTCACTCTATCTCATTCACACTCTCTCTCTGACTCTCTCACTCTATCTCATTCACCCTCTCTCTGACTCTCTCACTCTATCTCATTCACACTCTCTCTGACTCTCTCACTCTATCTCATTCACTCTCTCTCCTACTCTCTCACTCTATCTCATTCACCCTCTCTCTGACTCTCTCACTCTATCTCATTCACACTCTCTCTGACTCTCTCACTCTATCTCATTCACCCTCTCTCTGTCTCTCTCACTCTATCTCATTCACACTCTCTCTGACTCTCTCACTCTATCTCATTCACCCTCTCTCTGACTCTCTCACTCTATCTCATTCACACTCTCTCTGACTCTCTCACTCTATCTCATTCACAATCTCTCTGACTCTCTCACTCTATCGCATTCACACTCTTTCTGACTCTCTCACTCTATCTCATTCACACTCTCTCTGACTCTCTCACTCTATCTCATTCACTCTCTCTCTGTCTCTCTCACTCTATCTCAGTCACTCTCTCTCTGACTCTCTCACTCTATCTCATTCACACTCTCTCTGACTCTCTCACTCTATCTCATTCACACTCTCTCTGACTCTCTCACTCTATCTCAGTCACTCTCTCTCTGACTCTCTCACTCTATCTCATTCACACTCTCTCTGACTCTCTCACTCTATCTCATTCACACTCTCTCTGACTCTCTCACTCTATCTCAGTCACTCTCTCTCTCACTCTCTCACTCTATCTCATTCACACTCTCTCTGACTCTCTCACTCTATCTCAGTCACTCTCTCTCTCACTCTCTCACTCTATCACATTCACACTATCTCTGACTCTCTCACTCTATCTCATTCACTCTCTCTCTGACTCTCTCACTCTATCTCATTCACACTATCTCTGACTCTCTCACTCTATCTCAGTCACTCTCTCTCTCACTCTCTCACTCTATCTCATTCACACTCTCTCTGACTCTCTCACTCTATCTCATTCACCCTCTCTCTGACTCTCTCACTCTATCTCATTCACACTCTCTCTGACTCTCTCACTCTATCTCATTCACTCTCTCTCTGACTCTCTCACTCTATCTCATTCACTCTCTCTCTGACTCTCTCACTCTATCTCATTCACACTCTCTCTCTGACTCTCTCACTCTATCTCATTCACTCTCTCTCTGACTCTCTCACTCTATCTCATTCACACTCTCTCTGACTCTCTCACTCTATCTCATGCACACTCTCTCTCACTCTCTCACTCTATCTCAGTCACACTCTCTCTGACTCTCTCACTCTATCTCATTCACACTCTCTCTCTGACTCTCTCACTCTATCTCATTCACTCTCTCTCTGACTCTCTCACTCTATCTCATTCACACTCTCTCTGACTCTCTCACTCTATCTCATTCACACTCTCTCTGACTCTCTCACTCTATCTCATTCACACTCTCTCTGACTCTCTCACTCTATCTCATTCAAACTCTCTCTGACTCTCTCACTCTATCTCATTCACACTCTCTCTGACTCTCTCACTCTATCTCATTCACTCTCTCTCTCACTCTCTCACTCTATCTCATTCACTCTCTCTCTGACTCTCTCACTCTATCTCAGTCACACTCTCTCTGACTCTCTCACTCTATCTCATTCACTGTCTCTCTGACTCTCTCACTCTATCTCATTCACACTCTCTGACTCTCTCACTCTATCTCATTTACACTCTCTCTGACTCTCTCACTCTATCTCATTCACACTCTCTCTGACTCTCTCACTCTATCTCATTCACACTCTCTCTGACTCTCTCACTCTATTTCATTCACACTCTCTCTCTGACTCTCTCACTCTATCTCATTCACACTCTCTCTCTGACTCTCTCATTCTATCTCATTCACACTATCTCTGACTCTCTCACTCTATCTCAGTCACTCTCTCTCTCACTCTCTCACTCTATCTCATTCACACTCTCTCTGACTCTCTCACTCTATCTCAGTCACTCTCTCTCTCACTCTCTCACTCTATCTCATTCACACTCTCTCTGACTCACTCACTCTATCTCATTTACACTCTCTCTGACTCTCTCACTCTATCTCATTCACTCTCTCTCTGACTCTCTCTCTCTATCTCATTCACACTCTCTCTGACTCTCTCACTCTATCTCATTCACACTCTCTCTCTGTCTCTCTCACTCTATCTCATTCACCCGCTCTCTGACTCTCTCACTCTATCTCATTCACACTCTCTCTGACTCTCTCACTCTATCTCATTCACTCTCTCTCTGACTCTCTCACTCTATCTCATTCACACTCTCTCTGACTCTCTCACTCTATCTCATTCATCCTCTCTCTGTCTCTCTCACTCTATCTCATTCACACTGTCTCTGACTCTCTCACTCTATCTCATTCACCCTCTCTCTGACTCTCTCACTCTATCTCATTCACACTCTCTCTGACTCTCTCACTCTATCTCATTCACAATCTCTCTGACTCTCTCACTCTATCGCATTCACACTCTTTCTGACTCTCTCACTCTATCTCATTCACACTCTCTCTGACTCTCTCACTCTATCTCATTCACTCGCTCTCTGACTCTCTCACTCTATCTCATTCACACTCTCTCTGACTCTCTCACTCTATCTCATTCACTCTCTCTCTGACTGTCTCACTCTATCTCATTCACACTCTCTCTCTGACTCTCTCACTCTATCTCATTCACTCTCTCTCTGACTCTCTCACTCTATCTCATTCACACTCTCTCTGACTCTCTCACTCTATCTCATTCACACTCTCTCTCACTCTCTCACTCTATCTCAGTCACACTCTCTCTGACTCTCTCACTCTATCTCATTCACACTCTCTCTCTGACTCTCTCACTCTATCTCATTCACTCTCTCTCTGACTCTCTCACTCTATCTCATTCACACTCTCTCTGACTCTCTCACTCTATCTCATTCACACTCTCTCTGACTCTCTCACTCTATCTCATTCAGACTCTCTTGACTCTCTCACTCTATCTCATTCACACTCTCTCTGACTCTCTCACTCTATCTCATTCACACTCTCTGACTCTCTCACTCTATCTCATTC
This sequence comes from Isurus oxyrinchus, assembly GCA_026770705.1. Classification (NCBI taxonomy): domain Eukaryota; kingdom Metazoa; phylum Chordata; class Chondrichthyes; order Lamniformes; family Lamnidae; genus Isurus; species Isurus oxyrinchus. Next base: position 128,458 of record JANJGN010001302.1, read on the forward strand.
ACTCTCTCTCTCACTCTCTCACTCTATCTCATTCACACTCTCTCTGACTCTCTCACTCTATCTCAGTCACTCCCTCTCTGACTCTCTCACTCTATCTCATTCACACTCTCTCTGACTCTCTCACTCTATCTCATTCACAATCTCTCTGACTCTCTCACTCTATCGCATTCACACTCTTTCTGACTCTCTCACTCTATCTCATTCACACTCTCTCTGACTCTCTCACTCTATCTCATTCACTCTCTCTCTGACTCTCTCACTCTATCTCATTCACACTCTCTCTGACTCTCTCACTCTATCTCATTCACTCTCTCTCTGACTCTCTCACTCTATCTCATTCACACTCTCTCTCTGACTCTCTCACTCTATCTCATTCACTCTCTCTCTGACTCTCTCACTCTATCTCATTCACACTCTCTCTGACTCTCTCACTCTATCTCATGCACACTCTCTCTCACTCTCTCACTCTATCTCAGTCACACTCTCTCAGACTCTCTCACTCTATCTCATTCACACTCTCTCTCTGACTCTCTCACTCTATCTCATTCACTCTCTCTCTGACTCTCTCACTCTATCTCATTCACACTCTCTCTGACTCTCTCACTCTATCTCATTCACACTCTCTCTGACTCTCTCACTCTATCTCATTCACACTCTCTCTGACTCTCTCACTCTATCTCATTCAAACTCTCTCTGACTCTCTCACTCTATCTCATTCACACTCTCTCTGACTCTCTCACTCTATCTCATTCACTCTCTCTCTCACTCTCTCACTCTATCACATTCACTCTCTCTCTGACTCTCTCACTCTATCTCAGTCACACTCTCTCTGACTCTCTCACTCTATCTCATTCACTGTCTCTCTGACTCTCTCACTCTATCTCATTCACACTCTCTGACTCTCTCACTCTATCTCATTTACACTCTCTCTGACTCTCTCACTCTATCTCATTCAAACTCTCTCTGACTCTCTCACTCTATCTCATTCACACTCTCTCTGACTCTCTCACTCTATTTCATTCACACTCTCTCTCTGACTCTCTCACTCTATCTCATTCACACTCTCTCTCTGACTCTCTCACTCTATCTCATTCACACTATCTCTGACTCTCTCACTCTATCTCAGTCACTCTCTCTCTCACTCTCTCACTCTATCTCATTCACACTCTCTCTGACTCTCTCACTCTATCTCAGTCACTCTCTCTCTCACTCTCTCACTCTATCACATTCACACTATCTCTGACTCTCTCACTCTATCTCATTCACTCTCTCTCTGACTCTCTCACTCTATCTCATTCACACTATCTCTGACTCTCACACTCTATCTCAGTCACTCTCTCTCTCACTCTCTCACTCTATCTCATTCACACTCTCTCTGACTCTCTCACTCTATCTCAGTCACTCTCTCTCTCACTCTCTCACTCTATCTCATTCACACTCTCTCTGACTCGCTCACTCTATCTCATTCACACTCTCTCTGACTCTCTCACTCTATCTCATTCACTCTCTCTCTGACTCTCTCACTCTATCTCATTCACACTCTCTCTGACTCTCTCACTCTATCTCATTCACACTCTCTCTCTGACTCTCTCACTCTATCTCATTCACCCTCTCTCTGACTCTCTCACTCTATCTCATTCACACTCTCTCTGACTCTCTCACTCTATCTCATTCACTCTCTCTCCTACTCTCTCACTCTATCTCATTCACCCTCTCTCTGACTCTCTCACTCTATCTCATTCACACTCTCTCTGACTCTCTCACTCTATCTCATTCACCCTCTCTCTGTCTCTCTCACTCTATCTCATTCACACTCTCTCTGACTCTCTCACTCTATCTCATTCACCCTCTCTCTGACTCTCTCACTCTATCTCATTCACACTCTCTCTGACTCTCTCACTCTATCTCATTCACAATCTCTCTGACTCTCTCACTCTATCGCATTCACACTCTTTCTGACTCTCTCACTCTATCTCATTCACACTCTCTCTGACTCTCTCACTCTATCTCATTCACTCTCTCTCTGACTCTCTCACTCTATCTCATTCACACTCTCTCTGACTCTCTCACTCTATCTCATTCACTCTCTCTCTGACTCTCTCACTCTATCTCATTCACACTCTCTCTCTGACTCTCTCACTCTATCTCATTCACACTCTCTCTGACTCTCTCACTCTATCTCATTCACACTCTCTCTGACTCTCTCACTCTATCTCATTCACACTCTCTCTGACTCTCTCACTCTATCTCATTCACACTCTCTCTGACTCTCTCACTCTATCTCATTCACTCTCTCTCTGACTCTCTCACTCTATCTCATTCACTCTCTCTCTCACTCTCTCACTCTATCTCATTCACACTCTCTCTGACTCTCTCACTCTATCTCATTCACACTCTCTCTGACTCTCTCACTCTATCTCATTCACACTCTCTCTCACTCTCTCACTCTATCTCATTCACACTCTCTCTGACTCTCTCACTCTATCTCATTCACTCTCTCTCTGACTCTCTCACTCTATCTCATTCACACTATCTCTGACTCTCTCACTCTATCTCATTCACTCTCTCTCTGACTCTCTCACTCTATCTCATTCACACTCTCTCTGTCTCTCTCACTCTATCTCAGTCACTCTCTCTCTGACTCTCTCACTCTATCTCATTCACACTCTCTCTGACTCTCTCACTCTATCTCATTCACACTCTCTCTGACTCTCTCACTCTATCTCAGTCACTCTCTCTCTGACTCTCTCACTCTATCTCATTCACACTCTCTCTGACTCTCTCACTCTATCTCATTCACACTCTCTCTGACTCTCTCACTCTATCTCAGTCACTCTCTCTCTCACTCTCTCACTCTATCTCATTCACACTCTCTCTGACTCTCTCACTCTATCTCAGTCACTCTCTCTCTCACTCTCTCACTCTATCACATTCACACTATCTCTGACTCTCTCACTCTATCTCATTCACTCTCTCTCTGACTCTCTCACTCTATCTCATTCACACTATCTCTGACTCTCTCACTCTATCTCAGTCACTCTCTCTCTGACTCTCTCACTCTATCTCATTCACACTCTCTCTGACTCTCTCACTCTATCTCATTCACCCTCTCTCTGACTCTCTCACTCTATCTCATTCACACTCTCTCTGACTCTCTCACTCTATCTCATTCACAATCTCTCTGACTCTCTCAATCTATCGCATTCACACTCTTTCTGACTCTCTCACTCTATCTCATTCACACTCTCTCTGACTCTCTCACTCTATCTCATTCACTCTCTCTCTGACTCTCTCACTCTATCTCATTCACACTCTCTCTGACTCTCTCACTCTATCTCATTCACTCTCTCTCTGACTCTCTCACTCTATCTCATTCACACTCTCTCTCTGACTCTCTCACTCTATCTCATTCACTCTCTCTCTGACTCTCTCACTCTATCTCATTCACACTCTCTCTGACTCTCTCACTCTATCTCATGCACACTCTCTCTCACTCTCTCACTCTATCTCAGTCACACTCTCTCTGACTCTCTCACTCTATCTCATTCACACTCTCTCTCTGACTCTCTCACTCTATCTCAGTCACTCTCTCTCTGACTCTCTCACTCTATCTCATTCACACTCTCTCTGACTCTCTCACTCTATCTCATTCACACTCTCTCTGACTCTCTCACTCTATCTCATTCACACTCTCTCTGACTCTCTCACTCTATCTCATTCAAACTCTCTCTGACTCTCTCACTCTATCTCATTCACACTCTCTCTGACTCTCTCACTCTATCTCATTCACTCTCTCTCTCACTCTCTCACTCTATCTCATTCACTCTCTCTCTGACTCTCTCACTCTATCTCAGTCACACTCTCTCTGACTCTCTCACTCTATCTCATTCACTGTCTCTCTGACTCTCTCACTCTATCTCATTCACACTCTCTGACTCTCTCACTCTATCTCATTTACACTCTCTCTGACTCTCTCACTCTATCTCATTCACACTCTCTCTGACTCTCTCACTCTATCTCATTCACACTCTCTCTGACTCTCTCACTCTATTTCATTCACACTCTCTCTCTGACTCTCTCACTCTATCTCATTCACACTCTCTCTCTGACTCTCTCATTCTATCTCATTCACACTATCTCTGAGTCTCTCACTCTATCTCAGTCACTCTCTCTCTCACTCTCTCACTCTATCTCATTCACACTCTCTCTGACTCTCTCACTCTATCTCAGTCACTCTCACTCTCACTCTCTCAATCTATCTCATTCACACTCTCTCTGACTCTCTCACTCTATCTCATTCACACTCTCTCTGACTCTCTCACTCTATCTCATTCACTCTCTCTCTGACTCTCTCTCTCTATCTCATTCACACTCTCTCTGACTCTCTCACTCTATCTCATTCACACTCTCTCTCTGACTCTCTCACTCTATCTCATTCACCCGCTCTCTGACTCTCTCACTCTATCTCATTCACACTCTCTCTGACTCTCTCACTCTATCTCATTCACTCTCTCTCTGACTCTCTCACTCTATCTCATTCACCCTCTCTCTGACTCTCTCACTCTATCTCATTCACACTCTCTCTGACTCTCTCACTCTATCTCATTCACCCTCTCTCTGTCTCTCTCACTCTATCTCATTCACACTGTCTCTGACTCTCTCACTCTATCTCATTCACCCTCTCTCTGACTCTCTCACTCTATCTCATTCACACTCTCTCTGACTCTCTCACTCTATCTCATTCACAATCTCTCTGACTCTCTCACTCTATCGCATTCACACTCTTTCTGACTCTCTCACTCTATCTCATTCACACTCTCTCTGACTCTCTCACTCTATCTCATTCACTCACTCTCTGACTCTCTCACTCTATCTCATTCACACTCTCTCTGACTCTCTCACTCTATCTCATTCACTCTCTCTCTGACTCTCTCACTCTATCTCATTCACACTCTCTCTCTGACTCTCTCACTCTATCTCATTCACTCTCTCTCTGACACTCTCACTCTATCTCATTCACACTCTCTCTGACTCTCTCACTCTATCTCATTCACACTCTCTCTCACTCTCTCACTCTATCTCAGTCACACTCTCTCTGACTCTCTCACTCTATCTCATTCACACTCTCTCTCTGACTCTCTCACTCTATCTCATTCACTCTCTCTCTGACTCTCTCACTCTATCTCATTCACACTCTCTCTGACTCTCTCACTCTATCTCATTCACACTCTCTCTGACTCTCTCACTCTATCTCATTCAGACTCTCTTGACTCTCTCACTCTATCTCATTCACACTCTCTCTGACTCTCTCACTCTATCTCATTCACACTCTCTGACTCTCTCACTCTATCTCATTCACTCTCTCTCTCACTCTCTCACTCTATCTCATTCACACTCTCTCTGACTCTCTCACTCTATCTCAGTCACTCTCTCTCTGACTCTCTCACTCTATCTCATTCACACTCTCTCTGACTCTCTCACTCTATCTCATTCACAATCTCTCTGACTCTCTCACTCTATCGCATTCACACTCTTTCTGACTCTCTCACTCTATCTCATTCACACTCTCTCTGACTCTCTCACTCTATCTCATTCACTCTCTCTCTGACTCTCTCACTCTATCTCATTCACACTGTCTCTGACTCTCTCACTCTATCTCATTCACTCTCTCTCTGACTCTCTCACTCTATCTCATGCACACTCTCTCTCTGACTCTCTCACTCTATCTCATTCACTCTCTCTCTGACTCTCTCACTCTATCTCATTCACACTCTCTCTGACTCTCTCACTCTATCTCATGCACACTCTCTCTCACTCTCTCACTCTATCTCAGTCACACTCTCTCAGACTCTCTCACTCTATCTCATTCACACTCTCTCTCTGACTCTCTCACTCTATCTCATTCACACTCTCTCTCTGACTCTCTCACTCTATCTCATTCACTCTCTCTCTGACTCTCTCACTCTATCTCATTCACACTCTCTCTGACTCTCTCACTCTATCTCATTCACACTCTCTCTCACTCTCTCACTCTATCTCATTCACACTCTCTCTCTGACTCTCTCACTCTATCTCATTCACACTCTCTCTCTGACTCTCTCACTCTATCTCATTCACTCTCTCTCTGACTCTCTCACTCTATCTCATTCACACTCTCTCTGACTCTCTCACTCTATCTCATTCACACTCTCTCTGACTCTCTCACTCTATCTCATTCACACTCTCTCTGACTCTCTCACTCTATCTCATTCAAACTCTCTCTGACTCTCTCACTCTATCTCATTCACACTCTCTCTGACTCTCTCACTCTATCTCATTCACTCTCTCTCTCACTCTCTCACTCTATCTCATTCACTCTCTCTCTGACTCTCTCACTCTATCTCAGTCACACTCTCTCTGACTCTCTCACTCTATCTCATTCACTGTCTCTCTGACTCTCTCACTCTATCTCATTCACACTCTCTGACTCTCTCACTCTATCTCATTTACACTCTCTCTGACTCTCTCACTCTATCTCATTCAAACTCTCTCTGACTCTCTCACTCTATCTCATTCACACTCTCTCTGACTCTCTCACTCTATTTCATTCACACTCTCTCTCTGACTCTCTCACTCTATCTCATTCACACTCTCTCTCTGACTCTCTCACTCTATCTCATTCACACTATCTCTGACTCTCTCACTCTATCTCAGTCACTCTCTCTCTCACTCTCTCACTCTATCTCATTCACACTCTCTCTGACTCTCTCACTCTATCTCAGTCACTCTCTCTCTCACTCTCTCACTCTATCTCATTCACACTCTCTCTGACTCTCTCACTCTATCTCATTCACACTCTCTCTGACTCTCTCACTCTATCTCATTCACTCTCTCTCTGACTCTCTCTCTCTATCTCATTCACACTCTCTCTGACTCTCTCACTCTATCTCATTCACTCTCTCTCTGACTCTCTCACTCTATCTCATTCACCCGCTCTCTGACTCTCTCACTCTATCTCATTCACACTCTCTCTGACTCTCTCACTCTATCTCATTCACTCTCTCTCTGACTCTCTCACTCTATCTCATTCACCCTCTCTCTGACTCTCTCACTCTATCTCATTCACACTCTCTCTGACTCTCTCACTCTATCTCATTCACCCTCTCTCTGTCTCTCTCACTCTATCTCATTCACACTGTCTCTGACTCTCTCACTCTATCTCATTCACCCTCTCTCTGACTCTCTCACTCTATCTCATTCACACTCTCTCTGACTCTCTCACTCTATCTCATTCACTCTCTCTCTGACTCTCTCACTCTATCTCATTCACACTCTCTATCTGACTCTCTCACTCTATCTCATTCAATTTCTCTCTGACTCTCTCACTCTATCTCATTCACACTCTCTCTGACTCTCTCACTCTATCTCATTCACACTCTCTCTCACTCTCTCACTCTATCTCAGTCACACTCTCTATGACTCTCTCACTCTATCTCATTCACACTCTCTCTCTGACTCTCTCACTCTATCTCATTCACTCTCTCTCTGACTCTCTCACTCTATCTCATTCACACTCTCTCTGACTCTCTCACTCTATCTCATTCACACTCTCTCTGACTCTCTCACTCTATCTCATTCACACTCTCTTGACTCTCTCACTCTATCTCATTCACACTCTCTCTGACTCTCTCACTCTATCTCATTCACACTCTCTGACTCTCTCACTCTATCTCATTCACTCTCTCTCTCACTCTCTCACTCTATCTCATTCACTCTCTCTCTGACTCTCTCACTCTATCTCAGTCACACTCTCTCTGACTCTCTCACTCTATCTCATTCACTGTCTCTCTGACTCTCTCACTCTATCTCATTCACACTCTCTGACTCTCTCACTCTATCTCATTTACACTCTCTCTGACTCTCTCACTCTATCTCATTCACACTCTCTCTGACTCTCTCACTCTATCTCATTCACACTCTCTCTGACTCTCTCACTCTATTTCATTCACACTCTCTCTCTGACTCTCTCACTCTATCTCATTCACACTCTCTCTCTGACTCTCTCACTCTATCTCATTCACACTCTCTCTGACTCTCTCACTCTATCTCATTCACACTCTCTCTGACTCTCTCACTCTATCTCATTCACACTCTCTCTGACTCTCTCACTCTATCTCATTCACACTCTCTCTGACTCTCTCACTCTATCTCATTCACACTCTCTCTGACTCTCTCACTCTATCTCATTCACACTGTCTCTGACTCTCTCACTCTATCTCAGTCACTCTCTCTCTGACTCTCTCACTCTATCTCATTCACACTCTCTCTGACTCTCTCACTCTATCTCATTCACACTCTCTCTGACTCTCTCACTCTATCTCAGTAACTCTCTCTCTGACTCTCTCACTCTATCTCATTCACACTCTCTCTGACTCTCTCACTCTATCTCATTCACACTCTCTCTGACTCTCTCACTCTATCTCAGTCACTCTCTCTCTCACTCTCTCACTCTATCTCATTCACACTCTCTCTGACTCTCTCACTCTATCTCAGTCACTCTCTCTCTCACTCTCTCACTCTATCACATTCACACTATCTCTGACTCTCTCACTCTATCTCATTCACTCTCTCTCTGACTCTCTCACTCTATCTCATTCACACTATCTCTGACTCTCTCACTCTATCTCAGTCACTATCTCTCTCACTCTCTCACTCTATCTCATTCACACTCTCTCTGACTCTCTCACTCTATCTCAGTCACTCTCTCTCTCACTCTCTCACTCTATCTCATTCACACTCTCTCTGACTCTCTCACTCTATCTCATTCACTCTCTCTCTGACTCTCTCACTCTATCTCATTCACACTCTCTCTGACTCTCTCACTCTATCTCATTCACACTCTCTCTCTGACTCTCTCACTCTATCTCATTCACCCTCTCTCTGACTCTCTCACTCTATCTCATTCACACTCTCTCTGACTCTCTCACTCTATCTCATTCACTCTCTCTCTGACTCTCTCACTCTATCTCATTCACCCTCTCTCTGACTCTCTCACTCTATCTCATTCACACTCTCTCTGACTCTCTCACTCTATCTCATTCACACTCTCTCAGACTCTCTCACTCTCTCTCAGTCACTCTCTCTCTGACTCTCTCACTCTATCTCATTCACACTCTCTCTGACTCTCTCACTCTATCTCATTCACACTCTCTCTGACTCTCTCACTCTATCTCTGTCACTCTCTCTCTCACTCTCTCACTCTATCTCATTCACACTCTCTCTGACTCTCTCACTCTATCTCAGTCACTCTCTCTCTCACTCTCTCACTCTATCACATTCACACTCTCTCTGACTCTCTCACTCTATCTCATTCACTCTCTCTCTGACTCTCTCACTCTATCTCATTCACACTCTCTCTCTGACTCTCTCACTCTATCTCATTCACACTCTCTCTGACTCTCTCACTCTATCTCATTCACACTCTCCCTCACTCTCTCACTCTATCTCATTCACACTCTCTCTGACTCTCTCACTCTATCTCATTCACTCTCTCTCTGACTCTCTCACTCTATCTCATTCACACTCTCTCTGACTCTCTCACTCTATCTCATTCACACTCTCTCTGACTCTCTCACTCTATCTCATTCACACTCTCTCTGACTCTCTCACTCTATCTCATTCACACTCTCTCTGACTCACTCTATCTCATTCACTCTCTCTCTCTCTCTCTCACTCTATCTCATTCACTCTCTCTCTGACTCTCTCACTCTATCTCAGTCACACTCTCTCTGCCTCTCTCACTCTATCTCATTCACTGTCTCTCTGACTCTCTCACTCTATCTCATTCACACTCTCTTACTCTCTCACTCTATCTCATTCACACTCTCTCTGACTCTCTCACTCTATCTCATTCACACTCTCTCTGACTCTCTCACTCTATCTCATTCACACTCTCTCAAACTCTCTCACTCTATCTCATTCACACTCTCTCTCTGACTCTCTCACTCTATCTCATTCACACTCTCTCTATGACACTCTCACTCTATCTCATTCACACTCTCTCTGACTCTCTCACTCTATCTCATTCACACTCTCTCTGACTCTCTCACTCTATCTCATTCACACTCTCTCTGACTCTCTCACTCTATCTCATTCACACTCTCTCTGACTCTCTCACTCTATCTCATTCACACTCTCTCTGACTCTCTCACTCTTTCTCAGTCACTCTCTCTCTGACTCTCTCACTCTATCTCATTCACACTCTCTCTGACTCTCTCACTCTATCTCATTCACACTCTCTCTGACTCTCTCACTCTCTCTCAGTCACTCTCTCTCTGACTCTCTCACTCTATCTCATTCACCCTCTCTCTGTCTCTCTCACTCTATCTCATTCACACTCTCTCTGACTCTCTCACTCTATCTCATTCACCCTCTCTCTGACTCTCTCACTCTATCTCATTCACACTCTCTCTGACTCTCTCACTCTATCTCATTCACAATCTCTCTGACTCTCTCACTCTATCGCATTCACACTCTTTCTGACTCTCTCACTCTATCTCATTCACACTCTCTCTGACTCTCTCACTCTATCTCATTCACTCTCTCTCTGACTCTCTCACTCCATCTCATTCACACTCTCTCTGACTCTCTCACTCTATCTCATTCACTCTCTCTCTGACTCTCTCACTCTATCTCATTCACACTCTCTCTCTGACTCTCTCACTCTATCTCATTCACACTCTCTCTGACTCTCTCACTCTATCTCATTCACACTCTCTCTGACTCTCTCACTCTATCTCATTCACACTCTCTCTGACTCTCTCACTCTATCTCATTCACACTCTCTCTGACTCTCTCACTCTATCTCATTCACTCTCTCTCTGACTCTCTCACTCTATCTCATTCACTCTCTCTCTCACTCTCTCACTCTATCTCATTCACACTCTCTCTGACTCTCTCACTCTATCTCATTCACACTCTCTCTGACTCTCTCACTCTATCTCATTCACACTCTCCCTCACTCTCTCACTCTATCTCATTCACACTCTGACTCTCTCACTCTATCTCATTCACTCTCTCTCTGACTCTCTCACTCTATCTCATTCACACTCTCTCTGACTCTCTCACTCTATCTCATTCACACTCTCTCTGACTCTCTCACTCTATCTCATTCACACTCTCTCTGACTCTCTCACTCTATCTCATTCACACTCTCTCTGACTCACTCTATCTCATTCACTCTCTCTCTCTCTCTCTCACTCTATCTCATTCACTCTCTCTCTGACTCTCTCACTCTATCTCAAGTCACACTCTCTCTGCCTCTCTCACTCTATCTCATTCACTGTCTCTCTGACTCTCTCACTCTATCTCATTCACAATCTCTTACTCTCTCACTCTATCTCATTCACACTCTCTCTGACTCTCTCACTCTATCTCATTCACACTATCTCTGACTCTCTCACTCTATCTCATTCACACTCTCTCTGACTCTCTCACTCTATCTCATTCACACTCTCTCTCTGACTCTCTCACTCTATCTCATTCACACTCTCTCTCTGACTCTCTCACTCTATCTCATTCACACTCTCTCTGACTCTCTCACTCTATCTCATTCACACTCTCTCTGACTCTCTCACTCTATCTCATTCACACTCTCTCTGACTCTCTCACTCTATCTCATTCACACTCTCTCTGACTCTCTCACTCTATCTCATTCACACTCTCTCTGACTCTCTCACTCTATCTCATTCACACTCTCTCTGACTCTCTCACTCTATCTCAGTCACTCTCTCTCTGACTCTCTCACTCTATCTCATTCACACTCTCTCTGACTCTCTCACTCTATCTCATTCACACTCTCTCTGACTCTCTCACTCTGTCTCAGTCACTCTCTCTCTGACTCTCTCACTCTATCTCATTCACACTCTCTCTGACTCTCTCACTCTATCTCATTCACACTCTCTCTGACTCTCTCACTCTATCTCAGTCACTCTCTCTCTCACTCTCTCACTCTATCTCATTCACACTCTCTCTGACTCTCTCACTCTATCTCAGTCACTCTCTCTCTCACTCTCTCACTCTATCACATTCACACTGTCTCTGACTCTCTCACTCTATCTCATTCACACTCTCTCTGACTCTCTCACTCTATCTCATTCACTCTCTCTCTGACTCTCTCACTCTATCTCATTCACACTCTCTCTGACTCTCTCACTCTATCTCATTCACACTCTCTCTCTGACTCTCTCACTTTCTCTCATTCACCCTCTCTCTGACTCTCTCACTCTATCTCATTCACACTCTCTCTGACTCTCTCACTCTATCTCATTCACTCTCTCTCTGACTCTCTCACTCTATCTCATTCACCCTCTCTCTGACTCTCTCACTCTATCTCATTCACACTCTCTCTGACTCTCTCACTCTATCTCAGTCACACTCTCTCTGACTCTCTCACTCTATCTCATTCACCCTCTCTCTGTCTCTCTCACTCTATCTCATTCACACTCTCTCTGACTCTCTCACTCTATCTCAATCACCCTCTCTCTGACTCTCTCACTCTATCTCATTCACACTCTCTCTGACTCTCTCACTCTATCTCATTCACAATCTCTCTGACTCTCTCACTCAATCGCATTCACACTCTTTCTGACTCTCTCACTCTATCTCATTCACACTCTCTCTGACTCTCTCACTCTATCTCATTCACTCTCTCTCTGACTCTCTCACTCTATCTCATTCACTCTCTCTCTGACTCTCTCACTCTATCTCATTCACTCTCTCTCTCACTCTCTCACTCTATCTCATTCACACTCTCTCTGACTCTCTCACTCTATCTCATTCACACTCTCTCTGACTCTCTCACTCTATCTCATTCACACTCTCTCTGACTCTCAGACTCTATCTCATTCACTCTCTCTCTGACTCTCTCACTCTATCTCATTCACACTCTCTCTGACTCTCTCACTCTATCTCATTCACACTCTCTCTGACTCTCTCACTCTATCTCATTCACACTCTCTCTGACTCTCTCACTCTATCTCATTCACACTCTCTCTGACTCACTCTATCTCATTCACTCTCTCTCTCTCTCTCTCACTCTATCTCATTCACTCTCTCTCTGACTCTCTCACTCTATCTCAGTCACACTCTCTCTGCCTCTCTCACTCTATCTCATTCACTGTCTCTCTGACTCTCTCACTCTATCTCATTCACACTCTCTTACTCTCTCACTCTATCTCATTCACACTCTCTCTGACTCTCTCACTCTATCTCATTCACACTCTCTCTGACTCTCTCACTCTATCTCATTCACACTCTCTCTGACTCTCTCACTCTATCTCATTCACACTCTCTCTCTGACTCTCTCACTCTATCTCATTCACACTCTCTCTCTGACTCTCTCACTCTATCTCATTCACACTCTCTCTGACTCTCTCACTCTATCTCATTCACACTCTCTCTGACTCTCTCACTCTATCTCATTCACACTCTCTCTGACTCTCTCACTCTATCTCATTCACACTCTCTCTGACTCTCTCACTCTATCTCATTCACACTCTCTCTGACTCTCTCACTCTATCTCATTCACACTCTCTCTGACTCTCTCACTCTATCTCAGTCACTCTCTCTCTGACTCTCTCACTCTATCTCATTCACACTCTCTCTGACTCTCTCACTCTATCTCATTCACACTCTCTCTGACTATCTCACTCTATCTCAGTCACTCTCTCTCTGACTCTCTCACTCTATCTCATTCACACTCTCTCTGACTCTCTCACTCTATCTCATTCACACTCTCTCTGACTCTCTCACTCTATCTCAGTCACTCTCTCTCTCACTCTCTCACTCTATCTCATTCACACTCTCTCTGACTATCTCACTCTATCTCAGTCACTCTCTCTCTGACTCTCTCACTCTATCTCATTCACACTCTCTCTGACTCTCTCACTCTATCTCATTCACTCTCTCTCTGACTCTCTCACTCTATCTCATTCACACTCTCTCTGACTCTCTCACTCTATCTCATTCACACTCTCTCTGACTCTCTCACTCTATCTCATTCACACTCTCTCTGACTCTCTCACTCTATCTCATTCACACTCTCTCTGACTCACTCTATCTCATTCACTCTCTCTCTCTCTCTCTCACTCTATCTCATTCACTCTCTCTCTGACTCTCTCACTCTATCTCAAGTCACACTCTCTCTGCCTCTCTCACTCTATCTCATTCACTGTCTCTCTGACTCTCTCACTCTATCTCATTCACACTCTCTTACTCTCTCACTCTATCTCATTCACACTCTCTCTGACTCTCTCACTCTATCTCATTCACACTCTCTCTGACTCTCTCACTCTATCTCATTCACACTCTCTCTGACTCTCTCACTCTATCTCATTCACACTCTCTCTCTGACTCTCTCACTCTATCTCATTCACACTCTCTCTCTGACTCTCTCACTCTATCTCATTCACACTCTCTCTGACTCTCTCACTCTATCTCATTCACACTCTCTCTGACTCTCTCACTCTATCTCATTCACACTCTCTCTGACTCTCTCACTCTATCTCATTCACACTCTCTCTGACTCTCTCACTCTATCTCATTCACACTCTCTCTGACTCTCTCACTCTATCTCATTCACACTCTCTCTGACTCTCTCACTCTATCTCAGTCACTCTCTCTCTGACTCTCTCACTCTATCTCATTCACACTCTCTCTGACTCTCTCACTCTATCTCATTCACACTCTCTCTGACTCTCTCACTCTGTCTCAGTCACTCTCTCTCTGACTCTCTCACTCTATCTCATTCACACTCTCTCTGACTCTCTCACTCTATCTCATTCACACTCTCTCTGACTCTCTCACTCTATCTCAGTCACTCTCTCTCTCACTCTCTCACTCTATCTCATTCACACTCTCTCTGACTCTCTCACTCTATCTCAGTCACTCTCTCTCTCACTCTCTCACTCTATCACATTCACACTGTCTCTGACTCTCTCACTCTATCTCATTCACACTCTCTCTGACTCTCTCACTCTATCTCATTCACTCTCTCTCTGACTCTCTCACTCTATCTCATTCACACTCTCTCTGACTCTCTCACTCTATCTCATTCACACTCTCTCTCTGACTCTCTCACTTTCTCTCATTCACCCTCTCTCTGACTCTCTCACTCTATCTCATTCACACTCTCTCTGACTCTCTCACTCTATCTCATTCACTCTCTCTCTGACTCTCTCACTCTATCTCATTCACCCTCTCTCTGACTCTCTCACTCTATCTCATTCACACTCTCTCTGACTCTCTCACTCTATCTCATTCACCCTCTCTCTGTCTCTCTCACTCTATCTCATTCACACTCTCTCTGACTCTCTCACTCTATCTCATTCACCCTCTCTCTGACTCTCTCACTCTATCTCATTCACACTCTCTCTGACTCTCTCACTCTATCTCATTCACAATCTCTCTGACTCTCTCACTCAATCGCATTCACACTCTTTCTGACTCTCTCACTCTATCTCATTCACACTCTCTCTGACTCTCTCACTCTATCTCATTCACTCTCTCTCTGACTCTCTCACTCTATCTCATTCACTCTCTCTCTGACTCTCTCACTCTATCTCATTCACTCTCTCTCTCACTCTCTCACTCTATCTCATTCACACTCTCTCTGACTCTCTCACTCTATCTCATTCACACTCTCTCTGACTCTCTCACTCTATCTCATTCACACTCTCCCTCACTCTCTCACTCTATCTCATTCACACTCTCTCTGACTCTCAGACTCTATCTCATTCACTCTCTCTCTGACTCTCTCACTCTATCTCATTCACACTCTCTCTGACTCTCTCACTCTATCTCATTCACACTCTCTCTGACTCTCTCACTCTATCTCATTCACACTCTCTCTGACTCTCTCACTCTATCTCATTCACACTCTCTCTGACTCACTCTATCTCATTCACTCTCTCTCTCTCTCTCTCACTCTATCTCATTCACTCTCTCTCTGACTCTCTCACTCTATCTCAGTCACACTCTCTCTGCCTCTCTCACTCTATCTCATTCACTGTCTCTCTGACTCTCTCACTCTATCTCATTCACACTCTCTTACTCTCTCACTCTATCTCATTCACACTCTCTCTGACTCTCTCACTCTATCTCATTCACACTCTCTCTGACTCTCTCACTCTATCTCATTCACACTCTCTCTGACTCTCTCACTCTATCTCATTCACACTCTCTCTCTGACTCTCTCACTCTATCTCATTCACACTCTCTCTCTGACTCTCTCACTCTATCTCATTCACACTCTCTCTGACTCTCTCACTCTATCTCATTCACACTCTCTCTGACTCTCTCACTCTATCTCATTCACACTCTCTCTGACTCTCTCACTCTATCTCATTCACACTCTCTCTGACTCTCTCACTCTATCTCATTCACACTCTCTCTGACTCTCTCACTCTATCTCATTCACACTCTCTCTGACTCTCTCACTCTATCTCAGTCACTCTCTCTCTGACTCTCTCACTCTATCTCATTCACACTCTCTCTGACTCTCTCACTCTATCTCATTCACACTCTCTCTGACTATCTCACTCTATCTCAGTCACTCTCTCTCTGACTCTCTCACTCTATCTCATTCACACTCTCTCTGACTCTCTCACTCTATCTCATTCACACTCTCTCTGACTCTCTCACTCTATCTCAGTCACTCTCTCTCTCACTCTCTCACTCTATCTCATTCACACTCTCTCTGACTCTCTCACTCTATCTCAGTCACTCTCTCTCTCACTCTCTCACTCTATCACATTCACACTCTCTCTGACTCTCTCACTCTATCTCATTCACACTCTCTCTGACTCTCTCACTCTATCTCATTCACTCTCTCTCTGACTCTCTCACTCTATCTCATTCACACTCTCTCTGACTCTCTCACTCTATCTCATTCACACTCTCTCTCTGACTCTCTCACTCTATCTCATTCACCCTCTCTCTGACTCTCTCACTCTATCTCATTCACACTCTCTCTGACTCTCTCACTCTATCTCATTCACTCTCTCTCTGACTCTCTCACTCTATCTCATTCACCCTCTCTCTGACTCTCTCACTCTATCTCATTCACACTCTCTCTGACTCTCTCACTCTATCTCATTCACCCTCTCTCTGTCTCTCTCACTCTATCTCATTCACACTCTCTCTGACTCTCTCACTCTATCTCATTCACCCTCTCTCTGACTCTCTCACTCTATCTCATTCACACTCTCTCTGACTCTCTCACTCTATCTCAGTCACTCTCTCTCTGACTCTCTCACTCTATCTCATGCACACTCTCTCTGACTCTCTCACTCTATCTCATTCACACTCTCTCTGACTCTCTCACTCTGTCTCAGTCACTCTCTCTCTGACTCTCTCACTCTATCTCATTCACACTCTCTCTGACTCTCTCACTCTATCTCATTCACACTCTCTCTGACTCTCTCACTCTATCTCAGTCACTCTCTCTCTCACTCTCTCACTCTATCTCATTCACACTCTCTCTGACTCTCTCACTCTATCTCAGTCACTCTCTCTCTCACTCTCTCACTCTATCACATTCACACTGTCTCTGACTCTCTCACTCTATCTCATTCACACTCTCTCTGACTCTCTCACTCTATCTCATTCACTCTCTCTCTGACTCTCTCACTCTATCTCATTCACACTCTCTCTGACTCTCTCACTCTATCTCATTCACACTCTCTCTCTGACTCTCTCACTTTCTCTCATTCACCCTCTCTCTGACTCTCTCACTCTATCTCATTCACACTCTCTCTGACTCTCTCACTCTATCTCATTCACTCTCTCTCTGACTCTCTCACTCTATCTCATTCACACTCTCTCTGACTCTCTCACTCTATCTCATTCACCCTCTCTCTGTCTCTCTCACTCTATCTCATTCACACTCTCTCTGACTCTCTCACTCTATCTCATTCACCCTCTCTCTGACTCTCTCACTCTATCTCATTCACACTCTCTCTGACTCTCTCACTCTATCTCATTCACAATCTCTCTGACTCTCTCACTCAATCGCATTCACACTCTTTCTGACTCTCTCACTCTATCTCATTCACACTCTCTCTGACTCTCTCACTCTATCTCATTCACTCTCTCTCTGACTCTCTCACTCTATCTCATTCACTCTCTCTCTGACTCTCTCACTCTATCTCATTCACTCTCTCTCTCACTCTCTCACTCTATCTCATTCACACTCTCTCTGACTCTCTCACTCTATCTCATTCACACTCTCTCTGACTCTCTCACTCTATCTCATTCACACTCTCCCTCACTCTCTCACTCTATCTCATTCACACTCTCTCTGACTCTCAGACTCTATCTCATTCACTCTCTCTCTGACTCTCTCACTCTATCTCATTCACACTCTCTCTGACTCTCTCACTCTATCTCATTCACACTCTCTCTGACTCTCTCACTCTATCTCATTCACACTCTCTCTGACTCTCTCACTCTATCTCATTCACACTCTCTCTGACTCACTCTATCTCATTCACTCTCTCTCTCTCTCTCTCACTCTATCTCATTCACTCTCTCTCTGACTCTCTCACTCTATCTCAGTCACACTCTCTCTGCCTCTCTCACTCTATCTCATTCACTGTCTCTCTGACTCTCTCACTCTATCTCATTCACACTCTCTTACTCTCTCACTCTATCTCATTCACACTCTCTCTGACTCTCTCACTCTATCTCATTCACACTCTCTCTGACTCTCTCACTCTATCTCATTCACACTCTCTCTGACTCTCTCACTCTATCTCATTCACACTCTCTCTCTGACTCTCTCACTCTATCTCATTCACACTCTCTCTCTGACTCTCTCACTCTATCTCATTCACACTCTCTCTGACTCTCTCACTCTATCTCATTCACACTCTCTCTGACTCTCTCACTCTATCTCATTCACACTCTCTCTGACTCTCTCACTCTATCTCATTCACACTCTCTCTGACTCTCTCACTCTATCTCATTCACACTCTCTCTGACTCTCTCACTCTATCTCATTCACACTCTCTCTGACTCTCTCACTCTATCTCAGTCACTCTCTCTCTGACTCTCTCACTCTATCTCATTCACACTCTCTCTGACTCTCTCACTCTATCTCATTCACACTCTCTCTGACTATCTCACTCTATCTCAGTCACTCTCTCTCTGACTCTCTCACTCTATCTCATTCACACTCTCTCTGACTCTCTCACTCTATCTCATTCACACTCTCTCTGACTCTCTCACTCTATCTCAGTCACTCTCTCTCTCACTCTCTCACTCTATCTCATTCACACTCTCTCTGACTCTCTCACTCTATCTCAGTCACTCTCTCTCTCACTCTCTCACTCTATCACATTCACACTCTCTCTGACTCTCTCACTCTATCTCATTCACACTCTCTCTGACTCTCTCACTCTATCTCATTCACTCTCTCTCTGACTCTCTCACTCTATCTCATTCACACTCTCTCTGACTCTCTCACTCTATCTCATTCACACTCTCTCTCTGACTCTCTCACTCTATCTCATTCACCCTCTCTCTGACTCTCTCACTCTATCTCATTCACACTCTCTCTGACTCTCTCACTCTATCTCATTCACTCTCTCTCTGACTCTCTCACTCTATCTCATTCACCCTCTCTCTGACTCTCTCACTCTATCTCATTCACACTCTCTCTGACTCTCTCACTCTATCTCATTCACCCTCTCTCTGTCTCTCTCACTCTATCTCATTCACACTCTCTCTGACTCTCTCACTCTATCTCATTCACCCTCTCTCTGACTCTCTCACTCTATCTCATTCACACTCTCTCTGACTCTCTCACTCTATCTCATTCACAATCTCTCTGACTCTCTCACTCAATCGCATTCACACTCTTTCTGACTCTCTCACTCTATCTCATTCACACTCTCTCTGACTCTCTCACTCTATCTCATTCACTCTCTCTCTGACTCTCACACTCTATCTCATTCACACTCTCTCTGACTCTCTCACTCTATCTCATTCACAATCTCTCTGACTCTCTCACTCTATCGCATTCACACTCTTTCTGACTCTCTCACTCTATCTCATTCACACTCTCTCTGACTCTCTCACTCTATCTCATTCACTCTCTCTCTGACTCTCTCACTCTATCTCATTCACACTCTCTCTGACTCTCTCACTCTATCTCATTCACTCTCTCTCTGACTCTCTCACTCTATCTCATTCACACTCTCTCTCTGACTCTCTCACTCTATCTCATTCACACTCTCTCTGACTCTCTCACTCTATCTCATTCACACTCTCTCTCACTCTCTCACTCTATCTCAGTCACACTCTCTCTGACTCTCTCACTCTATCTCATTCACACTCTCTCTCTGACTCTCTCACTCTATCTCATTCACTCTCTCTCTGACTCTCTCACTCTATCTCATTCACACTCTCTCTGACTCTCTCACTCTATCTCATTCACACTCTCTCTGACTCTCTCACTCTATCTCATTCACACTCTCTCTGACTCTCTCACTCTATCTCATTCACACTCTCTCTGACTCTCACTCTATCTCATTCACACTCTCTCTGACTCTCTCACTCTATCTCATTCACTCTCTCTCTCACTCTCTCACTCTATCTCATTCACTCTCTCTCTGACTCTCTCACGTTATCTCAGTCACACTCTCTCTGACTCTCTCACTCTATCTCATTCACTCTCTCTCTGACTCTCTCACTCTATCTCATTCACAATCTCTGACTCTCTCACTCTATCTCATTCACACTCTCTCTGACTCTCTCACTCTATCTCATTCACACTCTCTCTGACTCTCTCACTCTATCTCATTCACACTCTCTCTCTGACTCTCTCACTCTATCTCATTCACACTCTCTCTCTGACTCTCTCACTCTATCTCATTCACACTCTCTCTCTGACTCTCTCACTCTATCTCATTCACACTCTCTCTGACTCTCTCACTCTATCTCATTCACACTCTCTCTGACTCTCTCACTCTATCTCACTCACACTCACTCTGACTCTCTCACTCTATCTCATTCACACTCTCTCTGACTCTCTCACTCTATCTCATTCATACTCTCTCTGACTCTCTCACTCTATCTCATTCACACTCTCTCTGACTCTCTCACTCTATCTCAGTCACTCTCTCTCTGACTCTCTCACTCTATCTCATTCACACTCTCTCTGACTCTCTCACTCTATCTCATTCACACTCTCTCTGACTCTCTCACTCTATCTCAGTCACTCTCTCTCTGACTCTCTCACTCTATCTCATTCACACTCTCTCTGACTCTCTCACTCTATCTCATTCACACTCTCTCTGACTCTCTCACTCTATCTCAGTCACTCTCTCTCTCACTCTCTCACTCTATCTCATTGACACTCTCTCTGACTCTCTCACTCTATCTCAGTCACTCTCTCTCTCACTCTCTCACTCTATCACATTCACACTATCGCTGACTCTCTCACTCTATCTCATTCACTCTCTCTTTAACTCTCTCACTCTATCTCATTCACACTATCTCTGACTCTCTCACTCTATCTCAGTCACTCTCTCTCTCACTCTCTCACTCTATCTCATTCACACTCTCTCTGACTCTCTCACTCTATCTCAGTCACTCTCTCTCTGACTCTCTCACTCTATCTCATTCACACTCTCTCTGACTCTCTCACTCTATCTCATTCACACTCTCTCTGACTCTCTCACTCTATCTCATTCACTCTCTCTCTGACTCTCTCACTCTATCTCATTCACACTCTCTCTGACTCTCTCACTCAATCTCATTCACACTCTCTCTCTGACTCTCTCACTCTATCTCATTCACCCTCTCTCTGACTCTCTCACTCTATCTCATTCACCCTCTCTCTGACTCTCTCACTCTATCTCATTCACACTCTCTCTGACTCTCTCACTCTATCTCATTCACCCTCTCTCTGTCTCTCTCACTCTATCTCATTCACACTCTCTCTGACTCTCTCACTCTATCTCATTCACCCTCTCTCTGACTCTCTCACTCTATCTCATTCACACTCTCTCTGACTCTCTCACTCTATCTCATTCACATTCTCTCTGACTCTCTGACTCTATCGCATTCACACTCTTTCTGACTCTCTCACTCTATCTCATTCACACTCTCTCTGAAACACTCACTCTATCGCATTCACTCTCTCTCTGACTCTCTCACTCTATCTCATTCACACTCTCTCTGACTCTCTCACTCTATCTCATTCACACTCTCTCTGAAACACTCACTCTATCGCATTCACTCTCTCTCTGACTCTCTCACTCTATCTCATTCACACTCTCTCTGACTCTCTCACTCTATCTCATTCACTCTCTCTCTGACTCTCTCACTCTATCTCATTCACACTCTCTCTCTGACTCTCTCACTCTATCTCATTCACTCTCTCTCTGACTCTCTCACTCTATCTCATTCACACTCTCTCACTCTATCTCATTCACACTCTCTCTCACTCTCTCACTCTATCTCAGTCACACTCTCTCTGACTCTCTCACTCTATCTCATTCACACTCTCTCTCTGACTCTCTCACTCTATCTCATTCACTCTCTCTCTGACTCTCTCACTCTATCTCATTCACACTCTCTCTGACTCTCTCACTCTATCTCATTCACACTCTCTCTGACTCTCTCACTCTATCTCATTCACACTCTCTCTGACTCTCTCACTCTATCTCATTCACACTCTCTCTGACTCTCTCACTCTATCTCATTCACACTCTCTCTGACTCTCTCACTCTATCTCATTCACTCTCTCTCTCACTCTCTCACTCTATCTCATTCACTCTCTCTCTGACTCTCTCACTCTAACTCAGTCACACTCTCTCTAACTCTCTCACTCTATCTCATTCACTGTCTCTCTGACTCTCTCACTCTATCTCATTCACACTCTCTGACTCTCTCACTCTATCTCATTCACACTCTCTCTCTGACTCTCTCACTCTATCTCATTCACACTCTCTCTGACTCTCTCACACTATCTCATTCACACTCTCTCTGACTCTCTCACTCTATGTCATTCACACTCTCTCTGACTCTCTCACTCTATCTCATTCACACTCTCTCTCTGACTCTCTCAATCTATCTCATTCACACTCTCTCTCACTCTCTCACTCTATCTCATTCACACTCTCTCTGACTCTCTCACTCTATCTCATTCAGACTCTCTCTGACTCTCTCACTCTATCTCATTCACACTCTCTCTCACTCTCTCACTCTATCTCATTCACACTCTCTCTCTCTGACTCTCTCACTCTATCTCATTCACACTCTCTCTGACTCTCTCACTCTATCTCATTCACTCTCTCTCTGACTCTCTCACTCTATCTCATTCACACTCTCTGACTCTCTCACTCTATCTCATTCACACTCTCTCTGACTCTCTCACTCTATCTCATTCACACTCTCTCTCTCTGACTCTCTCACTCTATCTCATTCACACTCTCTCTGACTCTCTCACTCTATCTCATTCACACTCTCTCTCACTCTCTCACTCTATCTCATTCACACTCTCTCTCACTCTCTCACTCTATCTCATTCACACTCTCTCTGACTCTCTCACTCTATCTCATTCACACTCTCTCTGACTCTCTCACTCTATCTCATTCACACTCTCTCTCACTCTCTCACTCTATCTCATTCACACTCTCTCTGACTCTCTCACTCTATCTCATTCACACTCTCTCTGACTCTCTCACTCTATCTCATTCACACTCTCTCTGACTCTCTCACTCTATCTCATTCACACTCTCTCTCTCTGACTCTCTCACTCTATCTCATTCACACTCTCTCTGACTCTCTCACTCTATCTCATTCACTCTCTCTCTGACTCTCTCACTCTATCTCATTCACACTCTCTCTGACTCTCTCACTCTATCTCATTCTCACTCTCTCTGACTCTCTCACTCTATCTCATTCACACTCTCTCTGACTCTCTCACTCTATCTCAGTCACTCTCTCTCTCACTCTCTCACTCTATCTCATTCACACTCTCTCTGACTCTCTCACTCTATCTCAGTCACTCTCTCTCTCACTCTCTCACTCTATCTCATTCACACTCTCTCTGACTCTCTCACTCTATCTCATTCACACTCTCTCTGACTCTCTCACTCTATCTCATTCACTCTCTCTCTGACTCTCTCACTCTATCTCATTCACACTCTCTCTGACTCTCTCACTCTATCTCATTCACACTCTCTCTCTGACTCTCTCACTCTATCTCATTCACCCTCTCTCTGACTCTCTCACTCTATCTCATTCACACTCTCTCTGACTCTCTCACTCTATCTCATTCACTCTCTCTCTGACTCTCTCACTCTATCTCATTCACCCTCTCTCTGACTCTCTCACTCTATCTCATTCACACTCTCTCTGACTCTCTCACTCTATCTCATTCACCCTCTCTCTGTCTCTCTCACTCTATCTCATTCACACTCTCTCTGACTCTCTCACTCTATCTCATTCACCCTCTCTCTGACTCTCTCACTCTATCTCATTCACACTCTCTCTGACTCTCTCACTCTATCTCATTCACAATCTCTCTGACTCTCTCACTCTATCGCATTCACACTCTTTCTGACTCTCTCACTCTATCTCATTCACACTCTCTCTGACTCTCTCACTCTATCTCATTCACTCTCTCTCTGACTCTCTCACTCTATCTCATTCACACTCTCTCTGACTCTCTCACTCTATCTCATTCACTCTCTCTCTGACTCTCTCACTCTATCTCATTCACACTCTCTCTCTGACTCTCTCACTCTATCTCATTCACACTCTCTCTGACTCTCTCACTCTATCTCATTCACACTCTCTCTGACTCTCTCACTCTATCTCATTCACACTCTCTCTGACTCTCTCACTCTATCTCATTCACACTCTCTCTGACTCTCTCACTCTATCTCATTCACTCTCTCTCTGACTCTCTCACTCTATCTCATTCACTCTCTCTCTCACTCTCTCACTCTATCTCATTCACACTCTCTCTGACTCTCTCACTCTATCTCATTCACACTCTCTCTGACTCTCTCACTCTATCTCATTCACACTCTCCCTCACTCTCTCACTCTATCTCATTCACACTCTCTCTGACTCTCTCACTCTATCTCATTCACTCTCTCTCTGACTCTCTCACTCTATCTCATTCACACTCTCTCTGACTCTCTCACTCTATCTCATTCACACTCTCTCTGACTCTCTCACTCTATCTCATTCACACTCTCTCTGACTCACTCTATCTCATTCACTCTCTCTCTCTCTCTCTCACTCTATCTCATTCACTCTCTCTCTGACTCTCTCACTCTATCTCAGTCACACTCTCTCTGCCTCTCTCACTCTATCTCATTCACTGTCTCTCTGACTCTCTCACTCTATCTCATTCACACTCTCTTACTCTCTCACTCGATCTCATTCACACTCTCTCTGACTCTCTCACTCTATCTCATTCACACTCTCTCTGACTCTCTCACTCTATCTCATTCACACTCTCTCTCTGACTCTCTCACTCTATCTCATTCACACTCTCTCTCTGACTCTCTCACTCTATCTCATTCACACTCTCTCTGACTCTCTCACTCTATCTCATTCACACTCTCTCTGACTCTCTCACTCTATCTCATTCACACTCTCTCTGACTCTCTCACTCTATCTCATTCACACTCTCTCTGACTCTCTCACTCTATCTCATTCACACTCTCTCTGACTCTCTCACTCTATCTCATTCACACTCTCTCTGACTCTCTCACTCTATCTCAGTCACTCTCTCTCTGACTCTCTCACTCTATCTCATTCACACTCTCTCTGACTCTCTCACTCTATCTCATTCACACTCTCTCTGACTCTCTCACTCTATCTCAGTCACTCTCTCTCTGACTCTCTCACTCTATCTCATTCACACTCTCTCTGACTCTCTCACTCTATCTCATTCACACTCTCTCTGACTCTCTCACTCTATCTCAGTCACTCTCTCTCTCACTCTCTCACTCTATCTCATTCACACTCTCTGACTCTCTCACTCTATCTCAGTCACTCTCTCTCTCACTCTCTCACTCTATCACATTCACACTCTCTCTGACTCTCTCACTCTATCTCATTCACACTCTCTCTGACTCTCTCACTCTATCTCATTCACTCTCTCTCTGACTCTCTCACTCTATCTCATTCACACTCTCTCTGACTCTCTCACTCTATCTCATTCACACTCTCTCTCTGACTCTCTCACTCTATCTCATTCACCCTCTCTCTGACTCTCTCACTCTATCTCATTCACACTCTCTCTGACTCTCTCACTCTATCTCATTCACTCTCTCTCTGACTCTCTCACTCTATCTCATTCACCCTCTCTCTGTCTCTCTCACTCTATCTCATTCACACTCTCTCTGACTCTCTCACTCTATCTCATTCACCCTCTCTCTGACTCTCTCACTCTATCTCATTCACACTCTCTCTGACTCTCTCACTCTATCTCATTCACAATCTCTCTGACTCTCTCACTCAATCGCATTCACACTCTTTCTGACCCTCTCACTCTATCTCATTCACTCTCTCTCTGACTCTCTCACTCTATCTCAGTCACTCTCTCTCTCACTCTCTCACTCTATCTCATTCACACTCTCTCTGACTCTCTCACTCTATCTCAGTCACTCTCTCTCTCACTCTGTCACTCTATCTCATTCACACTCTCTCTGACTCTCTCACTCTATCTCATTCACACTCTCTCTGACTCTCTCACTCTATCTCATTCACTCTCTCTCTGACTCTCTCACTCTATCTCATTCACACTCTCTCTGACTCTCTCACTCTATCTCATTCACTCTCTCTCTGACTCTCTCACTCTATCTCATTCACACTCTCTCACTCTATCTCATTCACACTCTCTCTCACTCTCTCACTCTATCTCAGTCACACTCTCTCTGACTCTCTCACTCTATCTCATTCACACTCTCTCTCTGACTCTCTCACTCTATCTCATTCACTCTCTCTCTGACTCTCTCACTCTATCTCATTCACAATCTCTCTGACTCTCTCACTCTATCTCATTCACACTCTCTCTGACTCTCTCACTCTATCTCATTCACACTCTCTCTGACTCTCTCACTCTATCTCATTCACACTCTCTCTGACTCTCTCACTCTATCTCATTCACACTCTCTCTGACTCTCTCACTCTATCTCATTCACTCTCTCTCTCACTCTCTCACTCTATCTCATTCACTCTCTCTCTGACTCTCTCACTCTATCTCAGTCACACTCTCTCTGACTCTCTCACTCTATCTCATTCACTGTCTCTCTGACTCTCTCACTCTATCTCATTCACACTCTCTGACTCTCTCACTCTATCTCATTCACACTCTCTCTCTGACTCTCTCACTCTATCTCATTCACACTCTCTCTGACTCTCTCACTCTATCTCATTCACACTCTCTCTGACTCTCTCACTCTATGTCATTCACACTCTCTCTGACTCTCTCACTCTATCTCATTCACAATCTCTCTCTGACTCTCTCACTCTATCTCATTCACACTCTCTCTCACTCTCTCACTCTATCTCATTCACACTCTCTCTGACTCTCTCACTCTATCTCATTCACACTCTCTCTGACTCTCTCACTCTATCTCATTCACACTCTCTCTCACTCTCTCACTCTATCTCATTCACACTCTCTCTGACTCTCTCACTCTATCTCATTCACACTCTCTCTGACTCTCTCACTCTATCTCATTCACTCTCTCTCTGACTCTCTCACTCTATCTCATTCACACTCTCTGACTCTCTCACTCTATCTCATTCACACTCTCTCTGACTCTCTCACTCTATCTCATTCACACTCTCTCTCTCTGACTCTCTCACTCTATCTCATTCACACTCTCTCTGACTCTCTCACTCTATCTCATTCACACTCTCTCTGACTCTCTCACTCTATCTCATTCACACTCTCTCTCACTCTCTCACTCTATCTCATTCACACTCTCTCTGACTCTCTCACTCGATCTCATTCACACTCTCTCTGACTCTCTCACTCTATCTCATTCACACTCTCTCTCACTCTCTCACTCTATCTCATTCACACTCTCTCTGACTCTCTCACTCTATCTCATTCACACTCTCTCTGACTCTCTCACTCTATCTCATTCACACTCTCTCTGACTCTCTCACTCTATCTCATTCACACTCTCTCTCTCTGACTCTCTCACTCTATCTCATTCACACTCTCTCTGACTCTCTCACTCTATCTCATTCACTCTCTCTCTGACTCTCTCACTCTATCTCATTCACACTCTCTCTGACTCTCTCACTCTATCTCATTCACACTCTCTCTGACTCTCTCACTCTATCTCATTCACACTCTCTCTGACTCTCTCACTCTATCTCATTCACACTCTCTCTCACTCTCTCACTCTATCTCATTCACTGTCTCTCTGACTCTCTCACTCTATCTCATTCACACTCTCTCTCTGACTCTCTCACTCTATCTCATTCACACTCTCTCTGACTCTCTCACTCTATCTCATTCACACTCTCTCTGACTCTCTCACTCTATCTCATTCACACTCTCTCTCTGACTCTCTCACTCTATCACATTCACACTCTCTCTCTGACTCTCTCACTCTATCTCATTCACACTCTCTCTGACTCTCTCACTCTATCTCATTCACAGTCTCTCTGACTCTCTCACTCTATCTCATTCACACTCTCTCTGACTCTCTCACTCTATCTCATTCACACTCTCTCTCTGACTCTCTCACTCTATCTCATTCACACTCTCTCTCTCTCTCACTCTATCTCATTCACACTCTCTCTGACTCTCTCACTCTATCTCATTCACACTCTCTCTGACTCTCTCACTCTATCTCATTCACACTTTCTCTCACTCTCTCACTCTATCTCATTCACACTCTCTCTGACTCTCTCACTCTATCTCATTCACACTCTCTCTGACTCTCTCACTCTATCTCATTCACACTCTCTCTGACTCTCTCACTCTATCTCATTCACACTCTCTCTCTCTGACTCTCTCACTCTATCTCATTCACACTCTCTCTGACTCTCTCACTCTATCTCATTCACTCTCTCTCTGACTCTCTCACTCTATCTCATTCACACTCTCTGACTCTCTCACTCTATCTCATTCACACTCTCTCTGACTCTCTCACTCTATCTCATTCACACTCTCTCTCTCTGACTCTCTCACTCTATCTCATTCACACTCTCTCTGACTCTCTCACTCTATCTCATTCACACTCTCTCTCACTCTCTCACTCTATCTCATTCACACTCTCTCTGACTCTCTCACTCTATCTCATTCACACTCTCTCTGACTCTCTCACTCTATCTCATTCACACTCTCTCTCACTCTCTCACTCTATCTCATTCATACTCTCTCTGACTCTCTCACTCTATCTCATTCACACTCTCTCTCACTCTCTCACTCTATCTCATTCACACTCTCTCTGACTCTCTCACTCTGTCTCATTCACACTCTCTCTCTCTGACTCTCACTCTATCTCATTCACACTCTCTCTGACTCTCTCACTCTATCTCATTCACTCTCTCTCTGACTCTCTCACTCTATCTCATTCACACTCTCTCTGACTCTCTCACTCTATCTCATTCACACTCTCTCTGACTCTCTCACTCTATCTCATTCACACTCTCTCTGACTCTCTCACTCTATCTCAGTCACTCTCTCTCTGACTCTCTCACTCTATCTCATTCACACTCTCTCTGACTCTCTCACTCTATCTCATTCACACTCTCTCTGACTCTCTCACTCTATCTCAGTCACTCTCTCTCTGACTCTCTCACTCTATCTCATTCACACTCTCTCTGACTCTCTCACTCTATCTCATTCACACTCTCTCTGACTCTCTCACTCTATCTCAGTCACTCTCTCTCTCACTCTCTCACTCTATCTCATTCACACTCTCTCTGACTCTCTCACTCTATCTCAGTCACTCTCTCTCTCACTCTCTCACTCTATCACATTCACACTATCGTTGACTCTCTCACTCCATCTCATTCACTCTCTCTCTGACTCTCTCACTCTATCTCATTCACACTATCTCTGACTCTCTCACTCTATCTCAGTCACTCTCTCTCTCACTCTCTCACTCTATCTCATTCACACTCTCTCTGACTCTCTCACTCTATCTCAGTCAGTCTCTCTCTCACTCTCTCACTCTATCTCATTCACACTCTCTCTGACTCTCTCACTCTATCTCATTCACACTCTCTCTGACTCTCTCACTCTATCTCATTCACTCTCTCTCTGACTCTCTCACTCTATCTCATTCACACTCTCTCTGACTCTCTCACTCTATCTCATTCACACTATCTCTCTGACTCTCTCACTCTATCTCATTCACCCTCTCTCTGACTCTCTCACTCTATCTCATTCACACTCTCTCTGACTCTCTCACTCTATCTCATTCACTCTCTCTCTGACTCTCTCACTCTATCTCATTCACCCTCTCTCTGTCTCTCTCACTCTATCTCATTCACACTCTCTCTGACTCTCTCACTCTATCTCATTCACCCTCTCTCTGACTCTCTCACTCTATCTCATTCACCCTCTCTCTGACTCTCTCACTCTATCTCATTCACCCTCTCTCTGACTCTCTCACTCTATCTCATTCACAATCTCTCTGACTCTCTGACTCTATCGCATTCACACTCTTTCTGACTCTCTCACTCTATCTCATTCACACTCTCTCTGACTCTCTCACTCTATCTCATTCACTCTCTCTCTGACTCTCTCACTCTATCTCATTCACACTCTCTCTGACTCTCTCACTCTATCTCATTCACTCTCTCTCTGACTCTCTCACTCTATCTCATTCACACTCTCTCTCTGACTCTCTCACTCTATCTCATTCACTCTCTCTCTGACTCTCTCACTCTATCTCATTCACACTCTCTCACTCTATCTCATTCACACTCTCTCTCACTCTCTCACTCTATCTCAGTCACACTCTCTCTGACTCTCTCACTCTATCTCATTCACACTCTCTCTGACTCTCTCACTCTATCTCATTCACACTCTCTCTGACTCTCTCACTCTATCTCATTCACACTCTCTCTGACTCTCTCACTCTATCTCATTCACACTCTCTCTCTCTGACTCTCTCACTCTATCTCATTCACACTCTCTCTGACTCTCTCACTCTATCTCATTCACTCTCTCTCTGACTCTCTCACTCTATCTCATTCACACTCTCTGACTCTCTCACTCTATCTCATTCACACTCTCTCTGACTCTCTCACTCTATCTCATTCACACTCTCTCTCTCTGACTCTCTCACTCTATCTCATTCACACTCTCTCTGACTCTCTCACTCTATCTGATTCACACTCTCTCTGACTCTCTCACTCTATCTCATTCACACTCTCTCTCACTCTCTCACTCTATCTCATTCACACTCTCTCTGACTCTCTCACTCTATCTCATTCACTCTCTCTCTGACTCTCTCACTCTATCTCATTCACACTCTCTCTGACTCTCTCACTCTATCTCATTCACACTCTCTCTGACTCTCTCACTCTATCTCATTCACACTCTCTCTCACTCTCTCACTCTATCTCATTCACACTCTCTCTGACTCTCTCACTCTATCTCATTCACACTCTCGCTCTCTGACTCTCTCACTCTATCTCATTCACACTCTCTCTGACTCTCTCACTCTATCTCATTCACTCTCTCTCTGACTCTCTCACTCTATCTCATTCACACTCTCTCTGACTCTCTCACTCTATCTCATTCACACTCTCTCTGACTCTCTCACTCTATCTCATTCACACTCTCTCTGACTCTCTCACTCTATCTCAGTCACTCTCTCTCTGACTCTCTCACTCTATCTCATTCACACTCTCTCTGACTCTCTCACTCTATCTCATTCACACTCTCTCTGACTCTCTCACTCTATCTCAGTCACTCTCTCTCTGACTCTCTCACTCTATCTCATTCACACTCTCTCTGACTCT